>JANSTT010016690.1:0-20458 GCA_026745375.1 Platyura marginata | reverse complement strand
ATGACGGTAACTTTAAAAATAGAAAAAAAATTACGAAATCTGGAAGAAAAAGTTCAATTTCTCAAAATTTTCCATAAATAACCTAATTTTTTCCCTTACACAATTTGAAGAGAATATTATTCCGGTGCAATTTTTTGCTCAAATCGATCGTAGGAACATGTCCTGAAAGTATTTCGCTCAAATGTAGTTTTTTCAAAAATGTTTCGTTGATAATTTAAGAAGAAGGGAAAATTAGTAGAAACTTAATCTGAAATTGACCATTGAGAAATTAATTTCAATAACAATTATTAGAAACATTTTTACACACCAAATCGCATGAAAACTTATAATTTTACACATAACTTTGGGCGGAAAGGTAGTGAAGCAGTTTTACAGCAAGAAAAAACCTTTCTTTATTAACAAATACAGTGGAACCTCATTATTCTGGACCCCATTGAGCCGGACTTCGCTTAATCCTGACAGGCATTCAGGCAAAAAATAATAATAAAGAAAAAAACGAAGCATAAAACAAGATTAAAAAGCTAAATTGCGGGTGGAAAACTCTCGTGAACTATACATTTATTGCGAATTTAAAACTAATGTTAATTTGAGTATGTGTATCATATATTTATATATATTTTTTTAAATTATTATAATAGGTATGTATGTACATTTTTATAAAATAAATACATTTCAAAACATTATTTATAATATTAGCAGGTATGTATAATGTAGATAGACAACATTGATACAATTTGTTTGTTATGTTTTCCATAAATTCTTTGATATGTCCTAAAAAAATATTTTGTATAATTTGGATACTACATATTTATATATATATATATATATTTATCTACAATTCTATTATTCTAACGTAAAATTGATTTTTTCTTTTAAATAAATATGTATCAATAATTATTCCTATATGTGCTTATTTAGCTTAAAATGGAAATGTTATGTAAAAATTCGGCATTAAAAATTGAAAAAAAAACATAGTTAAAAACATATTAGTGCGTTCATATTTGAATAAAGGTCTATAATAAAAAGCTGTATTTAGACTAGAAATTGGTGGCAATTCAAATAAATTTTATAATAATTTTGTAATATTTAAATATAAATGTCAGAAGTGTAAAAAATATTTTTAATGTCATTTTTGAATAATTTAATTTATCAAATTTTTTTTTTTTAAACTACTTTATAATAATAAATATATATACCATAAAAACAATTAACGCATAAAATGTCTACATTCAATTATTTGCACGATTTAGAGATATTAATGGCAATTACAATATTATTGTCATTTAGATAAGTAAACGGAAAAGTTCTCACATATAAAAATATAAAATAATTATGTAAGTGCTGCTAGACTCTAGAATCTAGATGACTATTAAATAGAGACAGTACAATTTGATCAATGACGAGTCGGGTAAAAATTAAAATAATTCATAATTGCTCATAATTAAAATCATTTCTTTTTACTAAAAGCTTCTTTTATAAAAAAAAAAATATAAAAAAAGCTTTCAAAATATAATCAGGTCTAGTTTTTTTGTTAAGTTTTTTTGTCCATGACTTTGTTCGTATTGGGTACCTACTTTTAGTTTAGTTTTTTGCGCTAATTAAACCATATAAATATATAAGATAAACATAACATAATTTCAAATAATTTATATACATTTTCATGGTAAATTAATTGTTTTTTTTTTTAATTTGCTTAAGCTTGCTTATATGCATATATTAAAAGTTGATTAAAAATAAAGAAAAAATTATTTACATTAAGAATATAGAATAATTTTTTATTCATTATAATTAAAATATTCTTTGCTTGATGCATTTCCAATTCTCTAAAAACAATTTAATTTATTCGTAAATCAAGCTGGCACCTACCTACATATATAAAATATATCAATATTTATTATATTTTAGAAATGTGGAAAAACTAGTACGCCCGGAAGTATTATTAAAAACAAACATTACGTAATTGATAAAAATAGAATTATGTTAATTTGTCCGAAATTAATTATTATTTCATTTGACAAATAAATATGTAGTAGAATTTAAATACAAATTACAGTTTATATTTGAAATATGTTTAGTGTTTAGTTTTAATGTATATACCTTCAGAATAACAGAATAACACCTTCTATGAAGCCTGTTACAATATTTATCTGTGTTCAAATCTCAAAATTTAAAACAGAAACATTAATAAAGTGTTGATGAGGATGTCTCGCTACCTTAACAACTACTAGGTAACTAATCTTTCCTAAAATAATCTATTGAATGTAAAACGTAATATTAACAAAATCTATTTTCGTTTTATAAATAATTAATAAATGTTTTGTCAACAAAGCTAAAAATGTGTGCTATGCACCAGTGAGAACACTAAATTCCACTATATCTCTATTTCGTGATGACATTTATCTTCGCACCTTTTGCTTAAAATCTAATTATAAATGCTTTACAATTTACATATTTGGTTAAATTTAAAATCATAAATATCATGACTAATAAAAAAATAAAAACAGACAACAATTAAAATTTGGCATCACTATAATTATTTGTGGTTTCATTGCTAACGATGTGCTTTTCTCCGGCAAGCATTTTTTGAATTTCGGCCAAGGATTTACCTTTTGTTTCAGGTACAGCAAAGTATACAAATACAGTCCCTAACACTGAGAATCCTGAAAATAACCAAAATGTCTCACCAATGCCCATTGTTTTACGCATATCGGCAAATGTTTTAGTTATAATAAAGGCAAGTATCCAATTAAATGCGCCCGCACTAGATCCAGCAATACTTTTTACATCAGAGGCAAACAATTCACCCATCATCATCCATGGAATTGGTCCAAAACCAAGCGAAAATACAACAATAAATACACATAGAGAAACAATTGGTAGAGGTCCTAAGCTCTGTTTACTACCAGAGTCTTGACTTGTTATAAAGAAATAAACACCTAGCAGAATACTGCATATTGCCATTACCGAAATTGATATCAAAAGTAATATACGACGGCCCAGTTTGTCAACAACCATTGATGAGATAAACGTTGCTATGACCTGCATAATTCCAACTATTATGGTTGCCAATCCGGAATCGATGCCAGTATCCGCTTCAGTAAAAATAAAGCCAGTATAGAAAATGACAGCATTGATGCCACTCATCTGTTGGAATAACATCATCCCAAAAGCAATACCCAAAGCTCTAACCGTTGCTTTACTTGTGAAAGCATCTACGATTGATATTTGTTGTCTTTTTTTAATTTCAAATTCCTCTTGAATTTCGGCCAATTCTGAGCTGTAGTCATACTGATCTCCACGTAACCATTTAAGAGATTTTATTGCTTCTTCTGGACGATTTTTCGAAATCAGGAACAATGGAGTTTCAGGCATAAAAACAAATATCGCGCCGAAAATTATTGGAATCGCTCCACAGATAATGCTCAACGTAAATACATTAACACCTTCTCCAACTGCATAGACAAATAATATACCAACTGTTAACATTAGCTGGAAATAGCTTCCTAGTGTTCCTCTGATTTCTTTTTGTGCAATTTCACCGGTATACATTGGTGCTGTAATACAAAATGATCCGCCAGCAATGCCCAGAAAAACTCGACCAATAATCAGCATTGGAACACTTACAGCCCAAATAACCAAAGCCCATCCAATTAAGAATGGCACCACCAACATAAGCATAGTTCTCTTTCTGCCAACAAAATCGATTATTGTTCCAATAGCAAGAACCATAAATGCTGCTCCTAACGTTGCCGATGAGCCAATCCATGACCAAGCATCCACTGAAACTTCAAAATCATATGTGCCTTCGAAGTTAGATTCATTTTTTAAATTCACAACATATCTCTCTGTTGGAGAAGTCCATCCCAATAAAGTACCGGCTGCTAATGCACCTCCAGTTGCTATTAAATACAATAGAATATTAGTAATGTCAAATAACTACTAGAAATTCGTCTTAATTTAAACTTGCCAGATAAGGCCGCTATATACTGTGGCAATTTTTTGGCGGGTAAATTTATTTTTGTTTGTTCTGCCATAATTTGTGGACCTTCCTGTAAAGATAAAGAAATTGTTGTATTCATTTCGAATTGAATTGAATCATTATTGATAAGAACGCTGTTCATATATAATGTGGATAGAGTATGGAAAGGAAGAAAACAAGTATAAATTATATATGTGTGGGTAATGTATATACCAAAGCTTGAGTGCCATAACAAGCTGATACACCACCCCCATCTCCATCTTGAAGTAGACGTGTATTTTCTGCATTTACTACTTCGGGTAACATCTTTTTGTATTTATTTATATAACAATCAAACTTTTATATTATGTTTGTTTATAACAATGATATGAGTATAGATATCTGTTTATCAATTTCACTTTTATCAATCTAACATATTTAACATTTAACACAGACGTAGTTGTTGAGAAAACGAAAATTTCACCGAAAACTGAAAATATTATGGCGAATGTGGGCTCGTCACTCAGCTGTTTAAAAATATGTATTGTATCCAGAAACATGCGCAATACTAGTTCCCGAAGAAAGGTCGAGTTAGGTTTTTTTTCATTCTTTTGAGTATCATAAAAATGTAAAATAGCCCAGAAAAGCTAAATAAAAATTAAAGAAAAAATACATTCTTTCTTGAATTTTGAAAAATTTTCTTTAGTATTTTCTTTGATAAGTATAAAGACGCAAACAGCATTAATTAAAAAAAATATTTACTAAATAGGAATTGAAAATTTTTTTAATCATAATACAGCCTAAAATAAGGACGGTCTGAATTTATTTTTATTAAAAATATTTGTACTAAAGTAGCATTTAAATTTTGAAATATCGAATCTTCAAAACAAACGTGCTGTCAGTTTTACTATATGAATGCGAAATATGGAAAGTAACTGACGCAATAGTCTCTAAAATCCAAGTTTTCGTTAATCGATGTCTCCGTCGAATTTTTGGCATAATATATACCGACAGAATAACAAATAATACTTTGGAGTCTCGGAAACTTGGAGCGTATATGATCATCAAACGAATGAAAATGAACTGGATCGGTCATACCTTTAGAAGACTGGCAACCAATATACGACAGGCGCTAAATTGGAATCCAGAATGACGTGGCGCCGAAGTGTGGAAGCTGAAGCTAGGCAAAAGGCACAAAATGGAACGATAATATGTTGTCCGCAAAAAAATATTAAAATAATAATAGATAATTTTTCGGACAATGTCCCTTTTTATAAATTTCTACTTTGAACCGCTACAAGCTCAATAAATTAACCACCTTTCTGACAAACGAGTATGTACATAAATATTTACGATTAATTATCATTTACGATTCGGCTTCAATATGAGTTTTTTAGTGCAAGGAGATAAAATTTGTAAAACAATAAAATTACTTTCAGGACATCAATCATTAAAGTAAAAATACAGTCTTCGCTGTTGTTATAATAACTACAATATCTACTAACCGAACGGAGCGGGTAGTTCTCGGGTTCAACTCCGACTTAAAAACACTTAAAAACAATCTAAAAATCTAAATAATTGCATTATCTCAAAAATGGCAGTGAAATGGCGAGCATTTGTAAGGTTTCCGTAAAAAAACCCATAAAGTGCTGCATTTTTCTACACAAAAAAGAGATCATACTGTACCTCTGTTACATTTATATCAATTGATATTGAGATAAATGGAACAGAGGTACAGTAACATGAAATAACTATGGACCCAAAAAGTGGTCTATGTTGGGTGCATATGAGCACCAATACCCTAACCTAACCTACTGTACGTACTAAAAAAATTTGATTCTTTTCTGGACTATTAAATTTCTTCATTGATTATAACCACGTTATAGAAAAGACGCAATTTTTGTGACGAATTATTGATATTGAGACAGGTGTATTATATTACCATATGTATACTTAAATACATATATATATACGACTAGTATAGCTCTGAAGATAGAAATTGATATACATACCTACCTGATATTAATATTAATAGTATGTATTTAAAAAAATATTTATTTATAGAAAATGGATGTGTTATACATCATTATACATCTAATAGGTACAGACTACAAAGGTGCCTAAGTATGTAAATAAACAAATAATTATGACAAAATTAGTCTCGCATTTTAATTTATTATTGTTTTAAAACACATCATATAAATTAATTTAATTGTTTAGTTTAGGAAATAAGGAAATGATTGTAATTTATTGTAGGTATTTTATTATACTTTATTTGAGTGTATGGCAGAGCTTATGAACGATCCACGTGACATCAATATATTGTACTGGTAATTTAAAAGTTATTAAAAGTTTAAATATTTTTTTGTTAAATAAATTACATGTCTATATTTTCCAATATTATTTTTAAAAAAATAATAAATTGTAGTAAATATATAGCTGATTTTTTGATGATTTTAATAGTTACTTATCCAAATTTTTTGACCTTTATTCCGATTATTTAATTGAAACGATCTTCAATTTTTTGTTCACTTGTCTAATAATTATAACTATCAAGTACAGGTACTTTACCTGTTTCCGTGTTGTGTCTTAAAATTTTGAATATATTCATATTATGTACAAGATATATAACTAATTGGTTTTTTTTTTGTTCAAATTAATTTTAATTCCCCAAACAAACTATATGTAAGTAATCCAATACCTACAAAAAATTAATGATCAATACTTTCAATTGCAATTTTTTTGTTATTAAAATATTTAACCCAGCAATTAGATTTAATTGAACCCAAGAACACATTTCGTTTATCAAGTCACGAAAAAAAAAACCAAGAAAAAAAAAATCTAAGACAGGAAGTTAAGAATTGAGTAAATAGTTAATAGTTAATGCCACTACATATATGTAATTTATTTTATTATTTATAATACAACATGCTCGGTTTACATTTTGAATAAACACGCTAAATAAGCGAAGCAAAACAAAAAAATAATTTAATAAGTACATCACTACATTTTGTATATTATCTTATTTACTAATAGTGCAATGTCAAAAGTCCACTTTGGATATATCACCCACTGTTTAAACAAAATTGTATAGTTTTATTTATGTATGTGACTAGAAACGCTATTTATTATGCAATCACTTAAATATGTGCAAATATAGGATTTTTCTGAATAAAATAAAAATTGTTTTAATAAAAAGTTTCTGTATAATGAATTTAAAAAAAAAAACAAATCTAACATATTTTTAAACCCAACATAGTCAATTTTTTTTTGTAGGTAAAGTTAAAGGGTGAAATTTTGTTATTTTCATAATTAATGTCTAAGTGTAGGACTGTAGGTACATAATCTAATTTGATATACACCAAATACAAACATACACACACACACATCCTACACTGTAAGAAAAAATCTTAAAACCATTTGAAAAAAAATGTACTAATACGATAACTGTAGACAAAGCTTTTTATTACACCACCTCTATCATCAAAGGGTATTGACCTTCTTTTAATTGCGCTTGCGCTACATTTAAAAGGTATTTATGTATAGGCACAAACATTAAACGGATACGGCAACATACTATGTCTGCAGTTTTTGATATGGAGGTAAAGTCACATGAGTAATGCAAATATATAATACATGCTGTATATAGGAGTATATGGCTGCAGAGGGCTTGGCTGATGACACCACAAAATGTTTTACGTCACATATCGCGTGATTTAGATTATTCTGTGTATAGGCAATAATATTATACATTTTATTGCATCATACATTTTTTTTTCTTTGTAAAGTGTTATTATTTACATTTAATTACATATTAAAATATTTACCATTATTTAGCTTTTATTGCAATATTTACTTTTTATAGCATAAAATTGGGGCGTATAAAAAGCAACATTCAGTTAAGCAATTGGAAGCATTTTTGTAGTTAAATATGGATTTAAATATTGAAACGTTTCTAGAAATGTTTGTAAACTTATAAGAAAGCCAAACTGACTGTTCTAGTGGTTAGTAAAAATGCAAAAACGGACAAAGACTAAAAAAGGGATATATCTAATAATAGGAACTCGGACACCTTAGGAGAAAAGGGTGGCCCTTCTTTCATACATGAATACTTGATGTTCCCAGTTTTGAATTTTACAATTAATCTCAAGATTTTGTTAAAAAATGTATTAACATTTTAATAGCTTTGAAAATTAATTTTAAAATAAAACAATCAAAAATCGTATATTAAACGTAATGCGAGTTATTTGAATAATTTGCATATAGGAAATAGTGTAACCTTTCCCACTGATCACCACTTTTACCAGCCGATATGTTACAGATTAGATAAGTCCGATATAGAAATTTTTTTAATTCAAAGCCACAATTTTAATGCAACTAAAATATATTTAGGTACATATATCACAGCAAAAGTCCTTCAGCTGAATATAATAAATCTTTCGGACAAATTAATAATTCGTAATCTATACATTTATGTCTGTTTGAAGATAAAGTGTTGCTTATCGATATAATTGTGTAATAATGTCGATTCAAAATAGATGCCAAAATTATCATTTATATTTATGTATCGATGTGTGTATAGTGTATACCTATACCGAAAATATACAATCTACTTACATAATTATTATTTAGTATTTTTATTGTCTAAAAAAAAATCATCAAGTGGTAATAATATCTAATCCTTATTGACAAATACAACTGATAAGGGTAATAAATTGAACCGTAGGTATATTATTTTAAATCATATGTTCAATACATAATATAATGATGATTCATTAATTAGAATATAAACAAATCAGTATACAAATAAATAACACTAACCGTTCACAATTTTACATACACGAATAAAATAATTCCTTCAATAACAAAGCTAATTTTAGTTAACATTTTTATTTATATCGAAACGAAGCTTTCATAAATTGATTTCAACAAATCAATACCGCACGTTTAATATCACGTGTCTAATGTGCAAAAATTAATTTACAATCAGCTAGCGGATGGCTGATTTTTATTTAGATATTCTAAATTTTAATCATAATTTTTAACTGAAATTGATACCACACATGTGTGCTATTACTTAATTTGCTAACTTAAGATGGTTTGACCTTTATTTAACTACATAAGTGTGATTGTATTTAGCATATTATACATAAGTCTATGATTTAATTAAAAATTATAGTTATTGATATGTGGCATAATAAATTGTCTATGAATTTATAAAAGGCATTAATACCATTATTAATACATAATTTATACTATGATTTTATTTCTTTTCAACTACAGGCAATAATTTGCGTTGAATTGGTTTTTTATTTTTTTTTTAATTCCGCAAAGTGCAAAAAATGGTACCGAATTAAAAAAAAAAAAAAAAAATTTACATAGACGTATAAATACACCAAAATAAATATCTCTTTTAATGGCAAATTCTTAGAGAAAATTAACTACACAACAAAAGTAAAATTAACATACAAATTCCATTTTAACCATTTTTATATTTTTTGGATTTTTCTTTTTTTTAATTTAAATCACATCACATTTAGAACTTTTTCCGACAAAAATATATCACAAACTGCAATTAAAATTATAATTTCTCTTTAACATTATTCCAGAACAGAAAAATCTTATCAAATAAAATTTCTTCAATGTTATTATTATCATAAATAAGTATAGTAACATGTCATTACGTAAATACATATGTATGCATATAATTATGTCTACAATAATGTTCAAAATTGCTATAATCGGATAGGTCAACGCCAGGCATGAACTGATACAATATTAATTTTAAATATTCTCGCATATTTTAATTTTGTTATCTGTCGAAATAATAAAATGTAGATACTAAATAAATGTTTCAATTTAAAATTATTGAACGATAATTATACAGATTTGCATACATAATCTTTAATTTGCCCCAGCAAATTTAATTACAATTTTTTTATCGCGCATTTTTTTTTTACATTTCTGATGTCTTGCTGTGAACAGGTTAAATCCTCCTTAAGTACCTAAACAAATTTACAGTTGGAAAAATTTAAAAAAATCTCATACTAAAGATAAGGATGTATTGACATTCAAACTTATTAAATATTGGGCAAGTCGTTTATATCGAAATTTTATAAAGAGATCGAGGTTAACAATTCCATACTTTAAAAATGTTAACCAAATAAGTAATACCTACATATTATAAAATTAATTTGCCTAATGTTTTTACAAGTGATTTGTTTTTTTTTCTTCATTTTTTTTTTTTTTGCACAAAGTTATTATATAGCGTAATACATTTTTTTGTATTAAATATCTAAAAACTCTAAAATAGTATAAATTACGATTAACTAAAATTTTCCACTACAGTTATAATTTGTTTACTATATTTCAATAACAATTTAAATTCTTTATGTAAAATAACAACAACTGTCAGTCCGTCACCAACAAACAATATCAAATATCATCGTATATTGTTTGATCATCATCATTGTTAAAATATTAAAATGTATCTGAAGTAAAAACAACATTTTTACTGTTAAAGTAACATTAATTAGTTTTATTTATAGATAAAATTGTTAAAATTGGACAAATTATAAAAATGTATTAAAATTAAAGTTAATGTGAAATTACTGAAATCTTTCTTCTAAAAAGTTAAAAAAAAATGTATCAATTTAATCTAATTTTTACCTATGTATGGATATTATATATAAATAAAAAAAACCTGTTTGAAATTTCTTATAACTTATAACAATAAAAAAAGAGTTGAATCTCCTAATATATATTGTTTACCAACAAACTTTTTCAAACTTTATTTTTAAACAGCAAATTAAATAATAATAATAAATATTATTAATCAACAAATGAAGAAGACATTATCTCTATCTTCTACCTACATTCTACATGTAAAGAATACAAATATGTATATAAAGGTAAATAAATATTTCAAAAAGTAGAGAACACAAATTATACCAACAGCATTTTTAAGCTACTGTGTCGGTTTGTTTATGTAAAAATGTAATTAAATATGAGTATGACAGTAGCACGAGACAATAATAATAAAAAAAATATAAATAAATATGTGCGGAAGTGACCTTGAAATAATGAAATAAAAAAATGCTGAAATTATTGTATAATTACAACAAACATAATTATGTACGTTCAAAAGTTTTTTTATTGAATTGAGCAAAATGCACAATATTTTGTTGCACTTTTTTTAAAATTAACTGTAGATAATTATCTAGTACATGGATATGGCCCCTGTTATTTATTTTAGTCACCGCTAGGGTTGTCTAATTGTATAATTATTATCCAAGTATTTTACATTATAACATTTAGAAAATGCAATTGTGCAACCAAGAAGTTCTTTCGATTACATTTTTGACATCTGTAACATACATATATTACCAGTTTGTTACCAAAATTTTGTAACCAAATTTAGCAAATATTCGTTTAGCAAATATCCGTTTAGCAATAAATGTTCGTTTTGGCCATTTTGACTGTTTTGTTGAATGTAATAATAATATCTACCTAGTTTATGTAACACCAAACTGGTAACAAATGTAAAATATGTATGTTGTTTCACACTGAAATCTATTGTTACATTTTTTGACATGTATTTGTTACCTCATTTAGTAACATTTTCTTATAGCAGATATCAATGTACAAATATCAATGTGACAATCAATTGTTACCAAAATTTAGCAAATTAAACTAAAATAGTAAAAAGGTAAGGAAAGCTATTAGTAATTTCTTACACAATATATATTTATTGTGTTTTCATTGCTTTTTATGAATTATTGGCTGAAATCATTTTTTTTTGTTACATTAAAATTGCTGAACTTGATAAATGGCGCAACTCTGATTATTTTTATTAAAATTATCTTTTTATGTCTTGGCAAATATGATATAATCAACGACCCCATATACTCCTATAGATATTACTCTAACTCTATTTATAATATAACGATAAAATGATTATATGAACATTAAGTAATTATAGATCTATGATTTATTACATATTTAAAGAAATATTCGAATTGATTACCAACGATATAAAGTGAATTTAAGCTTTCATTTTGAAATCTAAATCAAATTAATGTAGGTACAGCAATAACATAAGCGCTATTGATTTGAAATCAGATCGAAAGATTGGCACGGTTTTAAATTGATGATTGACACTATCAATTCATTTTTCGTCTCCAAAAAGTCAGACATTTAATGTTACCAAGACAAAATCCTAGATTAGGTTACGCATTTCTGTATACATATACATATACTTGTATGCTAAATTTTTTTTTTATTTACATTGTATGTACCTACTATTTGTTTTATATTTAATTTATCATATATTGGACTTTTTAAACTTTAGCGATTAAAGTTTAATCTACAAGTTGAAACAAGATTTATTGCAAAAATTGCTTTACGTATAAAAAAAAACCTATTATCGCCAAGTCCCGTAGTGGTCTTTAATATATATTTTTGTAAATATTTATCGCATCAAGTATTAGATTACTTATACCCATGTCCAATGTATTAAAATTTTCCAGTAAGTTCAAGGTTTTCAATTTGCAGTAAAACATTTAATACAAATCACGAAACAATTTTTATCGTTTATTTGTTTACTTTATTTGCTAATAAACATTTTAATCACTAGAAAATTATTTGTCTATTTTTTTTTTTTTTATTTTAAATCTTTATTAATATTTTTGCCTCCAACACTAAATCATTTTATTGGTCGAGCATAATCTTCGGTGCATTTTTTTTATGATGACCCCCATGCCCATGTACTTTGGACTGCTCTATTTTGAGCAATCTTACAATTTTCATACAAACGTAAAATAACAAACAGTAAATTATTTCTTAATCTAATTTAAAAAAAAATAGATTTTTATTGAGACTCGAGTTTATCGCACTTTTGTGTAATTGTTATCTACTAATGTAAACTTAGTATACTTAATACGAGTAAATAAGTTTTTATGGGACAAAATGAAAAAAATAATGATTTATTTGAGTTTCGCAAGCCTTTTGAAGAAAATTTTAGTATTTAAGAGAAACGTTTTTAGATAAAAAAAAAACATTATTTTAATTTAATTTTATCGATCAGGAAAGTGCAGTTTTTCATAGAGTTTTAACTAAACACTTATTTATGCCAGAAAAATATCTTGTTTGGTCCAAACTTGCAATTTGTTTTTTAAAAACCATTAATATTTTAAAATTAGTTTTTTCTTATTGTAGAGTAATTTCGTTCTTTTTTTAGGGGTTATCCCCTGAGGTCTGAGATGCATATAATTGAAAGTTTAATAACAAAAGATTGCGAAAATCATTCTATGTACATATATGATCAATTTTAAAAATGATTAAACCAGAAGAAATAATACATTGATTTATGACCGTTTAAGTGTCTTTCGCTCATTTTTTTTTAATTTATAACGATTACAATTATCTTACATAATATAATTGATTAACAATCACAAATACAAATAATATTTTATCTAAATTCTTCTTATCTGTTACTTTTAATGCTGTAAATTATATACCTACGAGTAAAGAAATTTTTTTGTTTTTTATTTAGGTATAATTAAAATCATATAATATAGGTACCTATACGTAATTGCTATTTGCTATCTATTTAAACTAGTTTATAAGTAAATAAACACTGTAACTGTTTCTGTTTCTTAACACCATATTCTATGGAGAAAAAAAAACAAACAACTATTTCCCAAATGCAAACTGTCAATCCGGCTCAAGCATTAAATACATAAAAATAAATTTAAAAAATCTACATAAAGTTCGGTAATCGCATCTTGGTGTAAGAATCCGATAGAAAAGAAATATTTAGTAAGAGAATAAAAACTAAAAAACAAAAAATAATAATAGTTAAAACATTTGTAAGTTTTATTATATTTATTTGTTATATTTAAAAAAAAATTATGAGCTATTAAAAAAAGATTTCATAATTCATGAAAACAATTAAGCTTAATTGATAATTAAGCAACATTTATTGTATTTTACATTAATTTTAATTATGATATTTTCACGTAATTATCAGCTAATTTAATTGTTTGAAATCATTTTATTATTTTGCCCCCTAATTGGAAAACACACTTTTTTTAAATTAAAATGATATAAAATACATTTTATAGCAAATGTTTTTATAGAGCCCATTTTTAGAAGATCTGGGAACTTCCGTTCCATTATTATAATCGAGTAATCACACCAATCCTAAGATATTATATATGTACATACAGATAATCCACATATAACGCGGAGGTTAGGTTCCACAAAAATGCCGCGTTATACGAGAACCCATAGAAAAAGTAGGATTAAGCTCCAAATCTAATAAAAAAGCTATTTTTTTTTAATTATAAAAAAAAAACTCCATTTAAAAAAAATTCGACTTATTCTCAACACAACCCATAAAAACATGATACAAGAGCTTCGTATGTATAAAATATATGTTTTCTATTTTAAAGAATATTTTAAATGAAAAAATCAATGTTTGGAAATTTCAAGACCGCGTTATACGAAATAGCAACCGCATTGTACAAGGGGCGTCCGCAATTTCGAAAACGCTTAGTAGCGAAAACGCCTCATAGAAGTGCTGCGTTATACTAGGGTTACCTCAACCGTATTTAAATGCTTAAAATATAAATTATACAAAAATCTTCATTTTCTTCATAAAAATATTTAAAAATTATTAAAAATTAATAAACGATAATTAATATGTACCTTATTATATTATATATAAATAAAATAGATAAAAATATTAAAAACAATTAAAACTGATCAATTTCTTTATTACGACAAGTTATAAATAATTTTTCGATAAACTAGGCACACAATAATAAATATTGAATTATATTTAACATGAGGTACAGGTTTTTTTTTTTAATATTATACCTACCTACTAATACACTTATTATTAATACATATCTATTATATTAATCACAAGAATAGTTAGTTTTATAGAAACAGATGATGTTATGTATAATTTTGTATATACAAATGCAAATACAAATACACAATACACACAAACTAATTAAAATATAAATTCTTTTATAGTTTTTAATTGGAAATGGTGTGGATATTTTTTATATTTTTCAACCTATTATTACGTAAAAACTTCTTTTTAAATGATTTTTAATTTTTTATTATAAGCGATGTTGACATTTCGATATTCTTCTAATGGTAGAATTATAATGATAAAATTGAAAGTTTATTTCTATTTCTTGCAAAAAATTATCAATCAGAACAACAACATAAAAAGTAAATACATTTCAGTTCTAAATTAGAATAAGTGACTCAATATTAATGTATATCGACAATAGCTTATATACAATACCCCCCAACTCATTTTTATGTACTTTTCAGGAGACAGTAAAAACTAAGGTTGTTTTGTATACCGTATTAAATTAGCGGATGGTCAAATATTGCAAAAAAAACGAAATTTTTAAAATAAACTTTTTATGATAATTATACCATAGATACAGGGTTGCATAAACATCAATTTTATACAATAAAAAAAAATCAGGAAAAATTAGTTAGCGGGTATTGTATATAAGCCATCGATATTGTATATTTATTTAGGAATATACCTACTTACTACTTATACGTAGAGTTCCATATCAGAATTATGAACTTACGATTCGTTCAAATTCTTAAAACCAAAATTTCAATTTGTTTGGGAGAGAGTAGAACAGTTTTTGGTCAATTTTAGTGCCGCCACGTGTAAGTTCACCATTTAATGGAAGAATTAAGAAACCCTTTGTCAAAAAGATTATTGAATTGTTGGTGAAAATATATTCCACAAATAAATGTCAAAATATCTAAAAACGTTACGTCGCCAGAAAATCTGTTTAATGAATCCGCGCAAGAGCTCATCCAATATTTAGAGTATTGCCTAAGACATATTGATCAGATTTACATTTTTGGACATAAAAATTACGGATAGTTTATAATTTGCCAAGTTTCTATTATTTTAATTTTCTTCATTGCATTTCATTTCCAATGGAGAGATTATAATAAATAAACAGCAATAATTATACACATTATTATTATTATTATTATTAGTAAAAACACATGCGATGTATAACCTTCCATAATATCAAAAGCTTTTGACCGATATTATTTTGTATAACCTCGAAAGAAAAATGCTAATATGAAAATTTTAAATAGAAGATTAATCTTGCTATGTGCTGTCTAGCATTTTAAAGATTTTTCCTACTTAATGAAGATTATATATATATTGTACCTAGATAGGTAGGTATACAAAACAAATATACAGCACGCGTATAGGTAGAAGTACTTTAGTTCAATTAACATTTTTTTTATATTGTTCCGGTCGCTTTTGACCTCCAATATATTCACGTTCACGTACATATATAAATGCAAAAAGACTACAAAAGCAATATTACAATTATTGCTAATCTGCACAGAATTTTTTAAAAAAAGTACAAAATAAATAAAATAAACAAAAAAAATTAAATTTTTTTTTAAATTATTTTTCTGGTTAATTACTTACCGTTAATTAAGTATAATTAAAAGTTATTTTAACAACTGCAGCAATGTTTATTGTTACCGCCAAAAACACTATACTATTTACTGTTATTAAATGTTTTCATTGAAAAAAAACAGTTAAAAACAAATCACACAATAACACTAAATTAACTAAATTAAAATTTAAAAATACAATGTATATAAAGAATTTCAGACTCCAATATCTCTAAGGGATGCTGCGTCTATTATGTAACTCCAGCTGTTTATTGCGCGACCCGTCACTGAACACATTGACCATACGACTGCGCTATGCAAAAATTTTCTAGATGTAGAAGCAAACAACGTTCCATGTTTTTTTTTTCGTATCGAGCGATTTTAGAGTACAATTGAAATGGTTCTGTACTGTCTATCTATTCATGTGTAGTGTTATCACTATATGTATATAAAGTACTTCTTACTACATTTACAAACACATATACAAAACGTATTTTATTATAAATAGAAAGGAGATTGTTTACTTGTATTTATAAAAGGAAATACATGGTTTTTTTTGCACATGGATTATATGAGCCCTAAGAAATTTATTTGATTCATGAAAAAATTACCCCTCGACATTTTAAATATAATAATAAAAAAATTGCGTCATGATGATGAATCAAATACATTGTAATTATATATTAATATGTATATGTATAATTATTTATTTTAATAATTATTATTCAAACCATCATCGCATGCATTTAAAGTATCTTTAATTTTTTTAAGATGAACAAACATTTTATTTTAATTTAGTTTAGTGCATAAGTAGTTGCTATCTTATTAAATAAAGACAAAGTGACCACGCTGGAACGTTAGAATTCCCCTGAATGCGTGAACAACTTCTATAGCCGTTTAAATATTTCTAACACAGTTTTTTAAACATTATAAAATTTTACTAAATAACATTGCGTTTTCCATCCTTACCTATAGAATTGTTTAATAGAACAAATAGATCGTCTGTCTATGCCTATGGAAAGCTTCCATTAGGTAGATGCATGAATTTTCTCTATTATAGAAATATTTTAGTCCTGTACTCTTGCTTCGTTCATATTTTTTATACCCATTGATCAAAGAGTATTAATTATTATAATTAATAACTTTGGTATGGAACTCTTGTAACGTCCCTTAACGTAATCGTAGAAAGAAAAATTAGCACTATTGTCTTTTTCGTAAAAATCTAAGTCGAAATATGGATGTCCAATGTCCGTCCGTCCCTCCTTGATCAAGATTCCAGTTAAACGGCTGACATTAGAAAGGTGAAATTTTGACAGTTTATTATGTAATACCTACGATAAGATATAAGGGAGGCTGTGTGCAACTAATTTTTATCATTTACTCAAAAGATAGTCGGAATGTAGAAAAAATGAATATGACAACAATTATAGATAATACAAAAATGAAGATTTCATACATAGACCAAAAAGTTCCACGAGATACCGTTATGGCGCTGCAATCAATTTGGTGTCATTTCTGGGGATTTTAATCATTCAATTTACTCAATATATTTGTATTTATTGTACATACAAAATAAACACGGACAGAGTCGTAGATAATAAACAAGTAATCATGCGAGTATTATTATAATCGGCCTAACCAATTATTCCTTTATTACTGGTTATGTTATAAAGATTATTTCCTAATTTATTTTCAGGATGTGTTGAATTGAATATATTGATGAATTATAGCAACTTTACATGCCTCTATTATCTGTCTTGTCTCTTACATTTTCTTTATCAATAATTAATTTTAATTTTATTTGCCATCAAACACTATCGAGCCTATATACTAAGGTATAATTTTACGATAAAAATATATTTACTATTGAATCGCCTAAAAAATGTGCACTTTGGATATTTTTCTTTAAATTTTTATTATCAATAAATTTTTTACAATAACCGAGTTTGAAATGAGATTTTTGTTATCGTCTGATTTTTTTATTGTGAATGATAAAAATAATTGATTCAATCCAACTGTCATGCAATAAAAATGATGTTACGTAAGAAATTGTTGTCATAAAATAAAACGCTTCGTTTAACCTAAATCTAAATGATAAGTATTATCAATTTTGTGATTGAACAGAATCTTTCTCCTTTAATTTATAATATTATAATAAATCTTATATAGATTAAGTAAAAAGTACTTAATGTCAATCTTTATAAATTTATAAAATATTTTTTATTTATGCATATATGTATAGTATCTTATATTGGATATTGACCAGTAAAGTCCTTAGCAGTTTTGCTTTACAAACAAATATGAGATAATAATTTAGTAATATACTTTAGCATAATTATAAATATTTTCCTATGTTCGGCATTGTGGAACATTGTGAATTAATTTTAAATTAATCTTTCAACGGCCAAAACCAAATATGGCGCCAAAATACATTAGATTACAATAAACAAACTGCGATTTCATTCGAATATTACACAATACAGGTTGCGTTTAAACCAACACTGAAATTTAATTTAGTAAATGTTTAGTTGTTTAGTACATAAATTTATTCCGTTCGGTTTAAGTAAATTTTACACAGTGTGTATTATATAATTTATGATTATGTATACTTTGTAAAGTCCGGATGTTGTTAATAGCCAAACTTTAAAAAGTTTACATCACTTTTGGTGTTCATTTTATTGTCTTCATGTACTCGATAAATTTTACTTGAAAAATTAAACAAAAAAAAATGTGTCCAAATAAATTGTAATTAAGGGGGTTTCATTTTTTTAAGACTTTTTGTTTCGTTATTAACATCTCTTTTCTACATATAAACTTCAGTGTCGGTAAAGTGACGGGCTAACTATGGGCTAACCCTAAACGCAGCCATAGTTGTGGTTTAGTTCTAAACTAAAATTTGACAGATGCAATTTTTGTACTGGTATTGTTGATTTTTTTTAAATTGCTGCTTTTTATTAGCAGCAAATTAAAATTGTGGGTATTTTACGTATTATTAAGTATAATTTTAATGGATTAGTTAATTTATAGCTTAGTTTAATTTATAGCTTAGTAGCGTCTTTGAGTTAAGGTAGTAATAAAAGGTCCTACCTTACATTAAAAGAAATAACTATGGATTTGGAAGGTGGTAATAAGTTTAAATTGTGTTTATCCAATGGAGAAGGATTATTTGAAATTTTTGGTCTGAAAGGATTGCTTCTCGATGTCGCCAACATTCTCATGAAGCATTTTTGGTTTCATGTGGATACAATTTTTCGTCAGGTCATGATAATGACGACGGTCTTATATTACAAAATAATATTAAATGACAAAAAAATGCATAGTTTAGGTTAAAGCATCCTGAAGCTCTGAAAGGTCATATGCGGAGACATATTATGCAATCCCAGAAATGTTATTTTTGTGGTAAAATTTGTTTAAATAAAATATCGCTAAGAACGCATGTCCGAAGTGTCCATACTCCAGCTGCGTATCAATGTATATTGTGTAATAGAATGTTTAAGACCAAACGAAAGTTGGAGGTGTGTATTGATGGAATAATCCATAAATATATTAACAATAATTTTTTGGAACATATAGCTATACATTTGGGGTGTAACGAATAATTCACTTGCACCTTTTTGTCCAAAAAAATTTCGATCTAGTTGAAATATGTATTCTCATAGAAAAAAAATCATCCAAAAAAATGCGAAGAAAGACTCATTATGGCCATGGAATACAATAAACTTCCAGAGAGTAGCACATTATATTAAATAAATAATGAAGTTATACTTTAAATTAAAATAACTAAAGATTTAAATTTGGCGCTGCTTAAGTTAAGATTGAATAATTAAGTTTGTACGCTGCCATTTATATTATATTATATTATTTTAAATGGAGGATTTGTTTTTGAAGGTTTTATATGTCATTATTATTTATAAAAAAGATTAATAAATAGTCGAATCACATTAAATTAATCAAGTTTGTGTGAATATAACCGATGGATTGTGATAAAAACAATTGTCGACTATGTTTATCCAATGGAGAAGAACTATT
>JANSTT010016689.1:0-20460 GCA_026745375.1 Platyura marginata | reverse complement strand
TCGAAAATTTAAGTTTTTCAAGGAGATAGGTTGCCAAAATAGAGCTTTTAAAAACAATGCGCAGTTATTTAAAAAAAAGTTGCCTTTTTGGTGGTTTAGAAGATGATGGCAGATATCCGAACAAAAATTCGTAAAGTTCAAGATAATGCGATTCTACAATAAATTAAATTGTTTAATCTAAACAGTTAACTGATGTTTTAAGTTTACGACTTTTTTTATTTTATGCCTTACTTTATCATGGCTCTTTATAATATATGAAAAACCGGAATGCGGCTCTCATTGGCTTCATAGTTGCACACACCCCTTATATATACCAATGCACTCCTTCTGTTACGTGTTAGCAGTGTTTGTGACTGCAACATATGTAAGAAAAAGTATTTTAGTTTCATTATTTTTAATATGACATTTGCATTATTTAAAAAAAAAGAAGGAAAACTCTGCTAAAGCCTTATCGACATACATATACGTTGGTTCGAATATTTCTTTCCTTTTTTCCGTCGTTGGAAAAGTAGAATTTCCGTGTAGGGATTTTTTTTTTATTCTTTCCTTACTCTTCACTACACTCGATATATTACTTCTGATCATGCGTGCACAAAATTTTCTTTACACATTAGTAAGGGAGAGGGGAGGTTGAAAAACGTTGCATCAAAATGTATATCAGACAATATTTACTTACTAGCTCAGAAGGGAGCTTAGAGCTAAACCAGAAAAACCATTTTTTTTTTAAACTTAAACCTATTCAAAATATCTGAAATCTCCATTTTTTTTTGCTACTAATTTTATTAGTTAAAACAAGTAAATAAAACAAAATGCAAAATATTTTTATTTCATAAAAATACTTCTTTTAAACGGCACAATATGTACTTTAATCGAATATAAATGTACTATTTTTTTTTTAAAAAAAAGTATACTTAAAATTTAGGTTAAAATTATTATATAAATTTAGTATTTTCTTGGTGGGTCATTACTCTAACTTTACCCTAAACCCTAATTATAAGATTGATTCGCCTTAGCTTTAGATAATTTCAAATTGTCAAGCGATATTTTTTTTACAAAATACTTTTAGAATTTATTGTTAACATATTGGTTGTTTATTTTATTTTAAATACATCTGTTAAAAAATATTAATAAAAATACTTAATTCTATTTTTTTTTTGGATTACATTTTGGATAGCCATTTGATTACCTCTTGAATTTTTATTCGTTGAAATTTCGTCATTGCTCAATTTAAAAAAAAAACGATCTAAATCTACATTCTAAACGTATTGGCCCGTATGCAAGTAGCTCATAAATATACGATACAGATATCTACTCTTATACTCAATTTCTGCAAAGGTCAAATTATATTTATTGGTCGCAAAAGTATTAATTAATTTGCGTTTTCATTTAAATTGCATATGGGCCTTTACTAATTCGATTCGACTAGCCAAATCTTAAGCATTTTTGTGGGATTTATTACTCTAATAAATGTTCTAATATCTAATGGGAGTACTAAATAGTAATTAAGCATAGGAGATTTGGTTTTTTTTTTAAATTCAATCCATCATATCCTATTTACCATACTACTACTACTACATAAACTTTGTTATTACTGCTGCTACTACTACTACTACTACTAGTGCCTTTTTGATATTAATCCCTGTTTTTTAAGTTGCCGTAGTGCACACTTTGCCGCTGTACATTTTGCAATTCGATAGTTTCGTCCAATGCCACGATACGTTCCTTTACCAAATACTTCAACTGTTACACGGACTCTACGTCCATCCGCCAATTTTTCTGGTTTACTATTAAATTAACATAATTAATAATTAATAATAATCATTAAAAAAAAACTATTCAAAAAAGAAAAATAAAAAAAAATGTGGTTCCATCCAGGATCGAACTGGAGACCTTCTGCGTGTAAAGCAGACGTGATAACCGCTACACTATGGAACCGATGTGGTATTCTTTGTTACAATGTGTAGACATTGATTTGCTTGTAAATCTATTTTTGTATACACAATTTACAGTTGTAGATAGCAGTGGCGTAGTAACTGCTGATCCGGTGATATTTAAACCCTCTCAAGAATAGTCGCAAGTCAAACGATCATTCACTAACTAATGTACTAGGTACATTAATATGAGTAGTTTTAACAGTCAAATATGACTAACTCACGTTGTAATCATGAAAAATTAGTGAACATTTAGGCGACCTTGGGTAAGAGGTGCGTTTAGGTTTAGTTAGACATTATAAGGCCTAAGGCTTAGGCTGACCATGGGGTCCCCTATTTCCTAGTTCAGCAATTCATATTTAAAATATAAAAAATAAGTGGAAAAATTAGGAAGCACAGAAGTTAGAAGTGAGGTGAGGAAAGGTAGTTTCTAGTAATAATGACCGGTGTTGCCGATCGCTTTTTTAACGAAATTCTTTTTAAAATATTTTTTCTAGCAGATACTTTTGGATACTTTTGGGGGCCCCTAAACACGCTACTGCCTTTATCAAACAGACAAATTGTTTGAGATTTAAATTTGAAATGCATGAGACAAATTATTTGAGTATTATTAGACATTTATATGTCTCCTCAGGTCTGTATCTGCCAAAAAAAAAAACTTATCTAAATCATAAATCTTACCTGAATTTTGCAGTTTCTGGTTCCAATTCTAATAACTCTCGTATGGGTGATTTTGGCACAGAATTACTGAATTGTTCAATTTCCGGTTTCATCATATTACTGTAAATCTATAAAACAAACATATAATTAAGAGATTAGTGAACAAATAGTAACGGAACTTACTCTCCAAACGGTGTCCAATGACATATTTGAATCTAAAAATATTGCTCCGGCAACCGATTCGAATACATCACCCAAAGCTTTGGGAACTTCAACATCTTCAGCTTCATCACATTCTTCTTCCGAAATTAAATAGAACTGAAAATCAAATGATTTAAGAATCGTTAATATGAGAATGATGACTCTTCGATGGATACCTCTTCACTAATACTGTGACCATTTTCATGTTGTATCCTAACAAATCGATCAATAACTTCATTTAAACCAGGCGATAAATGCCGAAAATATTTATGAAATCCATGGCGTACAGCAAGCGATGCAAAAATTGTATTATTAACCAAGGCCGAACGCAAATCGGTCAATGCTCCGGGAGAATGCTGTCGTGGATCTTCATACAGATGTCTTGTTATTAGATAATCTAAGATTTTTTTTTGTTAATTAGCAGATTTTAATTGGGTTTATCAGTTTTGTAGAGATTTTTTTTTATACCTAAAACAGCATCCCCTAAAAATTCTAATCTTTGATAACAGTCTGTTAGACGATTTGGCGAATAGGAAGCATGTGTCATTGCCTGAAGTAAATAAGATCTGTCACGAAACTTATAGCCAATTGTTTCCTCAAATACGGAATATCCATCAAGGAGTAACTCAAGTGTTTCATAGGGATTTGGCGAATGCATTAGTAATGGTGATTTTGGTGCTGCCCAGTGACCATAAATTGTATGATATATGTTGCCATTTTTCTCATACGGTTCAGTACTACCGGTAATTCTTTGTTTACTATTAACATATGGAATTTCTCGATAAGGCAGAACACGAATGCCCAACCACGCCATAAATAGTAATGCACCACGTAAACCACATTCAATAAGATATGCTCCAATTAATGCTTCAACGCAGTCAGCAACTGATTTATCCGGTATACTGTGTTGGGTTACCAAATTATATGGAATGAAACATGGGAATGTGTCAATTGTTTGATTTGATGGTTGCTTGGCATAGTCTATTTCCAGATTATCCTAAGAAATTTGTTTGAATGGTGAAAAATATTACTACTACTACGAATAGATTGAGAATGATACTTACATCGTCTAATAATCCAAGTGCCTCTGCTTTTTCCTTAACTAATTTACAAATTTCATCACTGCTCAGTTCTTTAATATTTGGCAAATCCGCTAAATTCCAATGACAAGCCGGAATTCGAGCTTCAATCAATTCCTTTTCTAGTTCCTTGGGTACATAATAACAGGGCGGCAACCAATTATCATGTGGCTCAAATTTCGTTGCAATCATACTTTCGCCAAACATTTTTCTTCTACCCAATCGATATAAGTTCAAATTTGACACTTGTTTCGAACGCAAATGACTTAATTTACCTTCATGGACATTTTCATATGTACAGTACAAATATGTGGTGATGGCATATTTTAAAAAAGAATCACCAATCGTTTCCAAACGTTCCAAATTGATGCCATCATTCGCATTCGACATTGTTAACGCTTGCAATATAATACTTGGACTTGGTCCCGGATGATTATCCAAATTTGGTTGACGATCGAAACTAAATTTTCCATCACTACCGTCGGTACATAAAATGTTCGATACATCCGAACCGATATCGTTTCGCATACGTTTGACGACCTTATTCTTAAAATATTGTTCCGTCTCCAGTGATAATTCTTTTCGGGGGTACGTTATCGTCAAACAATTGGAATCATTAAAATTATCGAATAAATCACCAGTACCTTCGATGATATACGATTCTGTACAATGGCCGACAAAATATTTTCTATGAATTTCATAGAGATCGTCAAGGTTCAGTGTAAATGTTTTGGTGCCATTTTTCTGTTCGAAAAATTCAATAAGTTCCGATTTATCGACAAAAGGAACCAATTCATGAATCTCATCGATTGACACTTTACTATCGGATATTTTCTTTTGATTTTTTTTATTTTCGATTTTTAATTTTTCATTATACTTAACAAGCATTCCGGACATTTTAATTTTACTCTCAAACAATTGAATGGACTCCGTAAATTGACTCTCATGTCGCCTAATATTTTCGCTATAGTCTTTGTCCTTCTCATTGACAAAACAATCATAACCACAGCCGATATTTTTCGTACTTTGATAAAATTTCTCATTTGCATTGATGTCATTGATTATTTCCAATTGCCGTTGACGTTTCTGTATGTCCTCTTCGGTTTCAATTGCTTCGGCAACATTGTCCGATTTAAATTCTATCTTAAGGCATGTATTTTCTTCACCATTGCTCGACACACTTTGACAATCATAATCGTCATCCGATTGATATGATGCATCCGAATCGGAATAGTAACTGTTGGCTAAATGTGCATTTTCGGCAACGTTCCATGATGTTGGCGAACCATATCGAATATGAGCTGTGATTGTACAGTAAATTATAAATTACCGGATCTGAGCTTAAAAAACAAACAATTTTTTACGTACATTTGTTCGTGGAACACATATTTATGTTTGGTGGCAAGAGACCCCATTCATCATCACTGTTATCCTCATAGTCGATATTCATATTTTCTGCCATATCATTTGACCAGGTGCCAATTTCCATTAAATATTGACTCTGTACATTTTTACAATGAAATATTAGAAACATAAACAACAACAAAAATTAGAAAAACTTGCCTTCAATTTTTTATCAGCTTCTTCCAAAATGTCATTGGCACTTTTCGCTTCGCCTGTCTCTACATTTTCTATTTCTTCAACATGGCCATTTTTTATTGTTTCCGCTTCTGGTTCGCCAATTTTTCCACTAACACCATTAACAGTCTGTGCCATCGTTTTGGCATCCCTAGACTTTTTCAACACCTCTGCAAGACTCCAACCAAAATCAAGTGTTGGCCAAATAAAGTCCGAATCTTCGATTTCCATTTTGCCCAAACCCAAATCGGATGATACTTGCTTGCGAATTTCGTCGGCCAACAGCAGGGCATTAATACGATAGAGAATGCATGGCAAACAGACAGCCGCACGCCACAAGGACGCTGGAAATGGATGGATGCTACAAAGTTCCGGAACCAAAATCTGTTTTTGTTCCAAATTTTCTCGCTTCGCTTTTTTCGTTTCTTCTGAGCTAGTTGGCAGCGCCACACCTTTTCGATTGACATATCTGGGCGTGAGAAAATTTAACCGGGCACTGGTATGATCCACATCTAATAGGGGCTGTTTGTGATTTTGTATTGTAATGTCATATTTGCGATAGTAGTATTCGCGAAATGTTTTATAATTATCACCGGGAAATGAACTTTCCGGCGATAGATGATAGCATATTTCGGCCACATAGAAATATTGTGGCTGATCCTGATTTCGGTACCATGGCATTACAACGGCATCTCTAAATTTGTTCGGATCAAAATCTTGTACTTTTCGCACTTCGTCGGATATTGGTTTTGGCATTCGTTCGGAATTATTTGAGATAATTTCTAAAAATTTCCAATCAACTTCAATGCCACCATCAACTTTAACAATAGGAACTATGAAAAAACTATTGTCAACGGCTTCGGCATCGAAAAGCATTAAATATTTTTGTAGCCGAAGAACATTGGCAAAAGTATAATTTAGAAAAATATTAATTTTCTCCAGTTGACGATCATTGAGACAAACATTTGTTTTCGACAATTCAATAGCAACTTTCACTTCGCCCGATCGTGTAAATATCGGAAATGAACTAATTTTTGGTATTCGTTTTAATGTTAATATTCCAAATCCCTGATTTGCTTCTTCCGGCGGATAGATTCGTCTTCCTCGTGTATTTTGTTCCTCTGGTATTGGACATTCGAGTGTCATATTAATATGATATAGAAAAGCGTTTGTTCCGATTCGCGGTCTACAGTCTGAGAATACAGAGGCAATCTAAATAAAGAAAGCATAATTATTTCTTACTCCTTCCGAAATTCAAACTACCTAAATGTCTAATTGCCTTACACGTTTATAGTAGTATTGTCTTCGTTTCGTTGTGCCCGGTCTGGGTTCAAGATTGTCATAAACGATGTCTTCGTCATTTTTTTCCAAATCAAAATTTTCCCAATCCGGTTCAGTTGCTCGAAAACCTTCTTTACCAATAGGCTGCAGGGAATCGTCTAATTCACCGGATTGATGTAATACTCTACACGCAATTAAGGCAGCGATTCGTCTGGCTAATATTCGCGTTGGCATTGGAAGACCCTAAAACATTTACATTTAAGTCAACTTCAAGAAGAATCCATTTGAAGGAACTTACTAAAATATCTTGTTTTAATGGTGAATTTATTGGAAGTCTAATCGTATACTGAAACATTTCTTTGCCATTTCTTGTGGTTTTCATGCATCGCCACAACGATGTTAATTTCGTAAATGTGTCGCTCGGTAATTTCGCACAATATTTATTTACTAGTGATACGGCTGTTGATAAATTAACCGATGGCTCATCTGAATTACCAATTATTGGCTGATACGGTTGAATGCATGCCGTAAATTTATCGGCATCGTGCAGTTCCAGTTCGGCCGGTTCTTTGTTTTCACATTTTCGCAATAGCATCTGAATAAATGTAGAAATTTTTAATTGACTACTAAACTATACTTTACTGAAGGGTCTAGTCTAGACGCAGATCTAGAAATTCTTCTTGTCCATATAGGACTTCCCATACAAAATTAATATCCATTTTCTTACACATATTAGGGAAGCTACGTAGACTTTACTTGGCAGCCATTTTTTTTTTCAAAATTCAAAATTTCCAAAACGTTGAAAAACTACGACGAAAAATCGACTTCTACTAAATAATGTGTGGAAGCAAAATTCAAAATTGAAAAAAATTAAAATTGCAAATTGTGGTCTAGGCCATTTACGGAATTTTGTCAAATCTTAATTTCGACCCGAAAACAAGCTACAGACACATACTTAAACACGTATGGTTAAGCCGTTTCCTAAATAGGGACAAGGTTTTGATGATTTCAAAACATAATTTTCGTGTGCTTACCTTTTCCATCTCCATATACTGTGCCAAACGTTTAACTATTTCATCTGTATAAACGTCCATTTTTAACTTATTCTGCATTTCTATATCCAACTCTAAATCATGGGATCCATTTGAATTATCAGCATCCTCATCTTCATCATCATCTTCAATAACACACGAATATTTATTGTATAATTCCAAAATATCACAATTATCAATATGACTAGAGCTGAATTCCTCATTACTACTTGCTAAATCGGAATTATCGCTAGATTCCTTATCACTATAATTGCTGCCATTATTTTCGGCATCAATTATTTCATTAATAGGCTCTATAGTTCCATTAAAATGTTTAGTATTTCCATTGTTTTCAGTCTCATTAACTATTTCGTTTTCATCGTTGGTTTCATTGGCATTACCATTTTGTGCGCCAAACTTCAAAAACCGTTGGCCAGGCTCGCAAATTATCTTGTGACTCTTACTTGAAACCGATTCCATATAGTCTAGGTCATCTTGATCGGTTTTCGGTGCCACAATAATTATATGATAAGCATTCGGTGCTCGGGCCCGTCCTTTGCATTGAACATAACTCCGGTATGTTATCGGTGGATCCCATCTTATTACTAAATTACATTTTGGCAAATCAATTCCCTCTTCCAATACGGATGTACCGATTAGTAAATTGCATTCGTGCATTCGAAATCGTTTTAGTACCTCCTCCTGTTTTCTATGCTCAAGTTCGGCCTCTTTCGATTCGGTCAATGGATTAGCCACCCGATCCACCGTAAATTGAACACCCAAATAATTGAGATCCGAATCATTTTTGGCCATTTCATAAAACAAATTAAACAAAATCTTAGCGACAAATTTTGAATTGCAAAATATCAATCCACACAGGGCATCCGGATCATTTTGATTATTCCAATATGATCGATGTCGGGGATACTGTGGTCGACCAATTCGATTTCGGAATTTTGACTTATTTGGAGATGGAGGAGGTTTTGCTGCTAACAAATTTCCTTGATCGTTATTGGTTAACAGTTTTTCAAAAGCCGTTTTAATGGGCTGTACTTCAGCTCCGTCACTATTTTGAATTTTTTCCTTAATTACATTTATCGACGTGCTTAATTTATTAAAGTCTAACGTATCGATGTCGCTCAAGATTTTTTCGCTAGCCTTACTTAATGAACCACCACCAAAAATGCCATTCAACTCTTTTGAACGGTCCTTATTCTCCGGTTTGAACAAACGCAATATTTCTAAAACTCGCAAAACTTTCGGCGTTGAATATCGTTCGATACGCTCCTTTTCGGTTTGCAATTGTTGAAAGATATAATCGCAGTATGCACGAATTTGAACGAAAGTTGTCGAAATCATACAGAGTAGCAAAAAATGACGTTCGTACGGTGTTTTGACTTTAAGTTTTTCAATTTGAAGAAGTAAATTGAGAGCGGCACGATCCGCACACCATGGTCCCAATTCATCGAGTACATTCAAATATTGATCGAGCAATTCCATTGGTTCCGTTTTTGGATCGGGAATATTTTTTAGTTCTTCTAGAAATTCATCGCTATAAATTTCGGATGGATCAAATCGATGTTCGGTTAGAAATGCTTTTCGGGTGACGACCAATTCTCGTAGAAATCTGGTTATTTCACATTCTTTTGGTGATGCACATTGGAGAATTATTTCAATTGGTTTCGGACAGTATCTGTGGAATTAGTTAATTTCCTTTTTTAATTATTATAAAATTGTAAAACGGAAATAATTAGAGAAAGTCATGCTAACCGAATCATAATTGTCAAATTCATTAAACAATTCGAATGTGAGTCATTACTATGATTATTAAGACTATAAAGTTAAATTTTGTCAATATCTTACTGTCCCAATGAGTCGCTTGTTAGGCATTAGGTAAAAAAATGTTAATCAAATTATAAAAGGTGAAAAGCCAAAATCTCTATTAGGGACGATGCAGTGTTGGTATAAATTTAAACAAACGAAAAAAAAACCTTTCTCATTGGAAACGACGATCTTTTAACCAAAGGCTATTGGAGAGAAAGAGAGACGAACTTTTAAAAATAGCCGCGGTCAAGTTGATTTTTTTCTAATTAAAAAGATAGGCGCAATCGCAATCTCCAATGAGAAGAATTTTCCAATAAAAATCAATCGTTCCATATTTTATTTTCTCTTTTTGTCTCATCTTTTCTTTTTAACGTTACCAAACCACTTCAAATGTTTTATAAAATTCAAACTAGAGACACTTAAAAGGTTTTAGAAAACTTAATAATCTCCAAATGTTATTAGTTTAAAGACAATTTTCTGAAAATTGGATTTATATCAGAATGTGGTTGAGAGGATTTTTTACGGATTAAAGTAAACTAACAGTGAGAACAAAAATATCTTACCTAAGAACGGTGACAATATCACTAGCTGTTTCAGCTTTGCATTGCAATGATTTTTCCAAATTTTCCAATTCCACATCCAATCGTCCTGGTGGACAACCAGCACTATGCAATGGACCCGCTAAACCCAAGATATTTGGTTTGTTCTGACATATTTCATAGTAATTGCGAAATATTTCGTCCAAATCAACTTTACCATATTGCTTATGACAATCTTCGATAATAATCAAATTGACATTTTCCAAATCCAAATAGGAACAAATAAGTGCATCCAGACATGATTCAGCATTTAATATCAATACCTGATTGTCATTTACCGATTGTTCCCAATTGATATTATTTCGTTTGCAATGATTTAGATTGATCACTTTTAAATCGGTTAGATGGAAAATTAAATTATATGTTGAATCACCATTATTACAAATATATAAAGAAATTTTTCGATTTTTCGTTCGACGTAGTTCATAGGCCCGTTCATGCAAAAGTTTAAGGGCAATGAACTCTTTCGACGAATTATGTCCTAGACAAACAATGATGTTTTTCTCTCTGGCCGCCGCTAAAAGTTCAACCTGAAAATCACGTGGCGTATATGCGGTCGTATGCACATTATCTGACCAATGGTACGTCATTCTTTGCATAAATAATAATAGTAATAATAATAGGATAAGTTAGGTGGTTGTTGAACAGTAAGTGTTGATTATATACAAGTCAAACACATTGATTACGATCTATAATTTGTATTGCTCCTTGATTTCGTATGATTTTTAACAGCGCCCTCTTAAATTATAAATTATTTATTATTATAAATCATAAATTACTATACTTGATTCACTAATTTATTACGAATAATACGAATTTAATTTTGGTAAATACACACCTCAGTAGATAACAGCGATTTACATAGTACGGCGAACAGCAGAGAACTGTCACTTTTGATTTGTATGTCACAACAAAAATATACACTCTCCACTATACCGCGATAAGTTCTATTACAAGAAAAATGTGGGTTCTTTTTGAAAATAAATTCTATTGAAATCAAAGAGGAAACACCTATTCTGAAATTAAAATTTATATCACTGAAAATTGTTATCGCATTTCGCATATAATTAATCTGGGGTTATTAGTGCTCGTTGTTGTTGGTGTATTGATGAGTAGTTGGATTCTGTAAATTTTGATATCCACAATTACCCAAATACCTTCACATATCGCGGTTCCTATTGGCGCGCACCACTACTACTTGTTGATCTTTGGGAATTTTTATTTCAATTTTTTACGACAGACTTTTGCGGTGTCTGATGATGGTATTTATTGATCAAACAATTTGCTAAAAAATAAAATACCAACGATTCGGAAGCGAAATTAACAAAAAACAAGAAAAAAATATAAAAGGGAAAAGAAAAAAAGTGGTGCAATGATTTTGAAAAGATTTTATCTGAGATACTATCCGCCAGGTTAAGATTTTCAAATATAAATAATTATATACTATGGCTAAAGTAACGGTTGTGATTTTTTTCCTTTTTTGACTATAGGTATTGCTCTATGTTTTGTTAATGATAAAGGATTAGAAGAGACCAAAATGATTGATTTACTGGAGCTGAATGTAGAGTAGGTTTTTTTTTGTTTGTTATTAATTCTTTTTAAAATAAATTCGTCCTAGAAAATTTTCAACGGAACGGAACGGATATAATGAGGCGGAAACACTCGCCTATATAATATAAAGGACACATTTGTGATGAGATAACTTTCTAGATTCTACCATTTGTCTATACCACAAGAGAACGACCATTTTTGAGAGATTTAGACTTTATGTAATAGAAAGACGCCCGTCTCTCGATTTGCACGGTACGGTTTCGCGTTTACACGATTTGTAAATCTTTTATTTCTATTATTTTATATTGAACGCATGCATTCATTGCATGTTATATCTCGTTTTACACGATTTTGATTTGCACGGAACGTATCTATCGTCCAAATCAGGAGATGGGATCTAATCGATTGGTATTGGTAGAGGTGGAGGCCGTAGAGCCATTTCTCACTGTGACCTTTAAGATCTATTGTCATTTCCTTTCTGTGGTTACATGCTTGTATGTGTTCCTCTAGCATCTAACAATGTTCTACAGCAGAGGCTCCCAACTTTTTCTAGACCACCTTTACTCGAAAAAAAAAATTCCGACGCCCCCTTTTCCATGATAGTTCATTATATCAATTATTAAAATATTGTTGCATATTGTCTGTCTGTCTCCGTATCCTCTACCACCCCCTTCAAAAGCTCTAGCACCCACCTAGGGGCTATTATGCCCCCGTTTGAAACCTAAGTTCTACAGTACAAAATATTTGTTTTTAAAGTCATTACTGAAACGATTTGGTAACCACCCCCCTCCTAAAGAACTCAAAAATTAGAGTTGAATCATTCTAGATTCTATTCCGTTTCAGTTTCGTGAAATCCACCCAAAATGAACGGATACTATAAATTGCACATTGCATAACTTCCGGTCGGCACCATAGATCTTTTAATATGTCGACCATTTTGTGTGTTTATATTTTACCGAATTTTTATCGAATCAAAATTTTTCCAGCACAAAAATTGATAAATTAGCCAACGAACTGATAAAAAAAGAAAATTTACTGACTACGGATATATTACCCGAACTCGAATCAGCTCTATCAAAACTTCAATATAAACTGAAGATCCAGTTCAAGAAAAAATTTTACCAATATAAAACGCTAAAGACGCACATTCTTCCATTGACAAATGTTTCATTTAACAAATCAGGCAGCATGTATGAAATTCAATTTAATTACTATCGTCAATAATCGTTAATTATCGTTTAGATGTGTAAGCGGCAGCTATGATCGAACCGCCAAAATTTGGAATGTCGAAACGGGAAATGAGGAATTAACATTAAACGGTCATGAGAATGCAGTGTTTGCGGTTGGATTTAATTATCCCAAATGGCAATATTGAAATTTTCTTTTTTCCTTTTTGAAACGAACATAAAATATTGACGGTCATTTTCTTTAGCGATAAAATAGTTACCGGTTCATTTGATAAAACCGCAAAAATATGGAGCTCAAGTGTTGGAACATGTCTGCAAACATTCCATGGACATACGGCCGAAGTTGTGGGGGCCGAATTTAGTCCATCAACGTATACGCTTTTAGCAACAGCATCGATGGATAATACATCGAGAATCTATCATGTTGAAACGGGTACATAAATCGTTCTATTGTATGGTTTTGGTTTTTTTTTCTTAAGATGTGCTAAAAATATTTCATAAATTCAGGTCAAGAAACGCACATTTTAGCCGATCATATGGCAGAAGTGATTGTTGCTCATTTTAGCAAAGACGGAAATCTCTTATTGACCGGATCATTTGATAATAACGCTTTCATATGGGATCTCAGATCCAAAGAGTAATTATCTGGAATTTCGAATTTATTCACACCCAAAAAAAAACACGATTTTTGTTTTGTTTATTAAAGAGTGGTTATGGATTTAAGAGGACACACCGCTGAACTTAGCAATTGTATTTGGAACTTTGACTGTTCAATGATTGCAACCAGTTCTTTGGACACCTCAGCTCGAGTTTGGGATCTGAGAAATTTGAATTGTATGCACGCCATTACCGGTCACAGAGATGAGATTTTGGATATTTGTTTTGATTTTGCTGGCAAACGTTTGGCAACAGCCAGCAGTGATTGTACGGCAAAAATTTGGGATGTATCTTCAGCGTTTGACTTGATTGCTGTGATGACGGGTCACACGGATGAACTATCGAAAGTATGTTTTTTGGATTTGAAAATGTGACCAATTTTGTTTTCACATTTGGTTGGTTTGTTAGATTTGTTTTAGTCCGGCTGGGAATTTGTTACTTTCTGCGTCGGCTGATCGTACCGCACGTTTATGGCACACACAATCGGGAGATTGTTCACAAATATTGAATGGACACACGTCTGATGTATTTTCTTGTGCATTTAATTATTCTGGCGATGTTATTGTTACGGCGTCGAAGGACAATACTTGTAAAATATGGCGATGATATGAATGGTTCAGAGTTGACAGTCCTTAGTGATTAGTTGATCTCTTATAAATAATAATCTTTAATGTTTAATAATCTGTTTCAAAAATAAATCTCGGGAAATTTACTCTATAAATATTTGTATAGAATTTTGAATTAAAAATACTCTCTAGCTAGAGAACAGAATTTTTTTATACGGAACCAATCTACTCTAATTATTCAGCTGAGCGCCCTCTGCGACTACACATGTGAAAAAGAACACCTTCAGTACCTTAGACAATAAAATATAAACAGGACAGATTATACCGTATATCTACCATGAAATTAAATTAACATACAACATCGGATCCAACAGTATGGGGGGGGGGATGAAAATTCGCTATTTTACAATATTACAATTACAATAATTTATAAATTTTTAGGTTTCCAAGACATATAATCCCCCAAAAAAATTGTTCTCCTGCCTCTGCACAACTTCCCTCTTAAGAGAAATAACGGCGGCCATTTTTCATCCTGCACTTTTTGAATAAATCGTACTTTTTCTATCATTAGTTACGTCCTATGTATATTATATAGTCTAAGTTCATTATTCTATGTTTTCTACCTCTATGAATTTAATGAACGAATGAAATTGAACTGGATTGAACAAGCTCCATCTCCGTAGTAAAAATATATCACGGGGGGGGGCATTGAATATAGCTGTCAAGTTAGGTGTCTAGGGAGGGCGAAAATATTGTTTACGTTTTACCATGGACGAATCTTTGTTTTTATATAATTTATTGTTTATTCTTTTCTCCTATTGCCTGATTTATCCACCCATTGAATTCATATCGAGCGGTTTAACATTAAACAATCTGTGTTCCGGATTTCTGGGTTCCGAAGAAATTCAATTTATTCAATATCACTACAAGCGCACAGTGCTAACATTAATATCTCATTCCCTACTCCCTTTTATGTATATAATTGGCTATTATTTTCAATTCGATGAACTAATTGAACATGAAACAGAAAATTTCCTGAAATTTATGTTCTGGAATTCGTTTATTGTCTCAGCCATTGGAATTCCTGTGTGTGCGATGGGAATCGTTTGTAATTGGTATTTAGACAATTGGGAACGTCATCCAATATCGATAAACTTAAAGAAGTACACGAACAATGATAGTGATTGGCGTCAAGTGGCCGTTACTGTGAATGATGAATTTCGAAGGTAAATTTTTTTTTTTTTTTGGGGTAAATTCCCAACAAGACACGTATTGAATGAAATCAAAATTTTCTTCTATATAGAGACCACAAATTGATTACAAAAATCAATGCTATTTCATCTGTAATTGCAACGGAAAATTGGGTTATTAAAACGTCTCTCTATGTTGTTAACTTAGCTCATCAAAGTGATACTGTATTGATTGCTGTTAAGGTTTGCCACTTAACTATAAACGTAACTATAATTTTGTCTGTGTAATATCAAAAATCTCTTTGCTTTTAGAGTGACACCCATTCTATGAGTCAGGAATCATCGGATTCTATTCAGTTCGTTAATATTATTGTAAAACCGATACGACCTGGCGTTAGTTCGTTTTCGATACGGGTAAATGCTTTGGATTTCAAAGATTTACAAGATCGCATTAATCGTCCAATAACTGTGCTTGCTGGTGTAAATTTTAACAAATCCATTACGGAGAGATTTGTTGAAGCATTCAAAGAGCAAGCGATACTAAATCCAAAATACAAAACCGATCAAGTGAGTTGTTGTTCTTCCTTAATCTTTCGTTTCTTCTAAAAATTTAGAACTGAAAATGTTTAGATTACCGAATCATGTTTTGCATGTATGCAATGTGAACCAAATGTTAAATTACGTAAACATTGCCTTGATACGGATGCTAATGGACAAACGATACCGGAATCACAGCGTTGTGGCAATTGCTATTGTCGGCCAATGTGGTGCGTGGACTGTCTAGCCAAATGGTTTGCATCGAAACAAAATCAATATGAGAAAGAGGTTTGGCTACAGCAAAAATGTACATGTCCAATGTGTCGAGCACCGTTTTGTATATTAGATGTCTGTTATATTGAAAAAGAGTAGGTTTGTTCTTTTAAGAGAATCTTAAGAAATGTACGTACAAGACAAGAGCAATAAAATCGTAGAGAAAATTTATTTTTTCAAAAATCTAATTCTATTTCAATTTGTTATGAAATGGCAACAAGGAAAAGATGGATGAAAAAGATTATTGCTCTTAGAACAAATTTAAAAATGTATCAGAAGAAACAGTTTTGCAACGACAAGTCCTTTTCTAGAAAGAATTGACAAACGTACCTACCGACCTAGGGCTAGTGAACAATTCTAATTTATCAAAATGTGTTCCTAAGCTAAGCTAGGTTTCAATGACTAATCGCATACCTTTAAAAAAAGATTTCTTTCTATCCTGACTGAATAGTCCTTGGACTGATGAAAAATTCGAGACCAGCAAGAAATTATAGTCTGTTCAACTGATTATGTAATACTGAGTATTAAATATCGGTTTTAAATAAAAAAAAGTACATAAAAATATAATAAAATTGATTGCTGCACCATAACGGTAGGGCGTAGAACTTTTTGGTTAATGAAATAAATATTTATATTTATATTCTCTATAATTTTTATTATACACATTTTTCTCTATTCCGAATATATTTCGAGTAAAACAATATGTTATCATTTTACCCCTCCCACCCGTATACTTTGTTCGATTTACTCCCCAAAAAAAATAGACATCTTACTCTAGGTCTAAGACTATTGAATAAACACTCATATGGTTATAGAAAAGAAAGTTGTATTAAAAAGAAATTTTGAATAAATTAAATTACTTAATTATGAAAATTTGAAAGTTTGCGCTTTTAGCAAAAAGCATATTTTCGTTATGTGAACGCACTCATATAGCCAACAGAAAAACAATATCCACATCTATACATAGTTTATTGAACGTCGACATTTTTGTTGTTGTTAATTAATAACATTTACCATTGTCATAAAGTTTTGATTTCAATTTTAATCAAGTCGAACGCGATTTTCTTTAATTTCAAACATTTATTTTATTAATATAAAAATGAGTAGAAAACGGAAACATTCTGTTATTAAGAAAAATGGTAAAAAGTCAAAGGGGATACGGATGGATATAGAAGATTCGGAATATCCTAGTGATGAAGATGAATCTAATCAGAATTTGTTTTATGAAGAAAAAAAATTTGCTAAAAGTGCAGTTGGTAAAGAAGGAACACCAGCATTTAATCAGTTCTTAGATTTTGTAATTAATGGAGAAGGAAGAAGATATCTAGTAGTTCTGAAAAGAGAAAGAGTAAATTTAACTAATATGTTCAGTATTTTAGGCAGATCAGGAGCTAAAGCTGAAAACGCTTTTAAAAACTTATATGACCTTTGGTTCGATGCAAACGACAATAAAACAAAGTATTTAAAAACTCTAGAAAAAAAAGGAATAAGTCTATCTAGTATGTCCAGTATTGTAGGCAGAGCAGGAGCTCACGCTGCAAACGCTTTTAAAAACTTATATGATCTGTGGTTTGATGGAGAAGGAAATAAAACTCAATATTTAAAAACACTAGAAGAAGAAGGAATACATTTATCTTATCTATCCAGTATTTTACATGGAATAGGAGCTAATGGTGCTGCAAACGCTTTTAAAGACTTATATAATCTTTGGTTCGATGGAAAAGGAAATAAAACTCAATATTTAATAACTCTAGAAGAAGAAGGAATAAATCTATCTAATATGTCCAGTATTTTAGGTGGATCGGGAGCTAAAGCTCCTAAAACCTTTAAAGTATTATATGATCTTTGGTTCGATGGAGATGGAAATAAAACTCAATATTTAAAAACTCTAGAAGAAGAAGGAGTAAATCTAACCATTATGTCCAGCATTTTAAGTGGATCGGGAGCTAAAGCCCCTAAAGCATTCAAAGAATTATACGATGTTTGGTTTGATAAAAAAGGACGTAAAACTCGATATTTAAAAACCTTGGAAGGAGAAGGAATAAATCTATCTAATGTGTCCAGTATTTTAAATGGAGTTGAAGCTAATGCTGAAAAATCTTTTAAGGAACCAAATAATACTTTTTTTGATAGGCAAGAAAAAAAAACCCAATATTTAAAGGTTCTGGAAGAAAAAGGAATAAATCTGTCTAACATATCCAGTATTTTGGAGGGAGCAGGAGCCAAAGCTGCAGACGCTTTTAAAGACATATATGATCTATGGTTCGATCAAGAAGGAAATAAAACTCAATATTTAAAAACTCTAGAAGAAGAAGGGATAAATCTATCTAATATGACCAGTATTTTAGGTCGATCGGGAGCTAAAGCTCCTAAAGCCTTTAAAGAATTATACTATCTTTGGTTTGATGGAAAAGGAAGTAAAACTCGATATTTAAAAACCTTCAAAGGAGAAGGAATAAATCTGTCTAATATGTCCCGTATTTTAAATGGAGTAGGAGCTCAAGCTGCAAAAGCTTTTAAGGAATTATACGATCTTTGGTTCGATGAAGAAGGAAATAAAACTCAATATTTAAAAACTCTAGAAGAAGAAGGAATAAATCTATCCAATCTATCCAGTGTTTTAAGTGGATCAGGAGCTAGAGCTGCAATCGCTTTTATAGACTTACATAATCTTTGGTTCGATGGAAAAGGAAATAAAACCCAATATTTAAAAACTCTAGAAAAAGAAGGAATAAATCTATCTAATATATCCAGTATTTTAAATGGATCAGGAGGTAATGCTCCCAAAGCGTTTAAAAACTTGTATGATTTTTGGTTTGATATAGACGGGATTAAAACACAACATTTAAAAACTCTAGAAGCAGAAGGAATAAATCTATCTAAGATATCCAGTATTCTGCATGGCACAGGAAGTAATGCTCCAAAGGCTTTTAATGAACTATATAATACTTTTTTTGATGAGGATGGAAAAAAAACACAACATTTAGTGGATTTTGTTGAGAATAAAGATAAGAAAAAAAGATTTACACCACACAACTTATCCGATATATTAAGTAGAGGAACTAAGACTAAAGATACTTTTAAAAATTTACATAGTGTGTGTTTTAATGACAATGGAAAAAGAACTGAACTTTTAGATAATGCAGATTTTAGGCCCGACAACTTATCCGCTGCATTATGTGAAACAGGAATTCGTGCTCCTATTTTAAAAAGTGCCGACAGTGTTTCTTTTAATGAGAAAAGAGAAAAAGCAAAACCTTTCAACGATTCCGATAATGCAGATTTTAATCGGGATTATGAATGCAGTGCATTGAGTTCGGCAGCAGATAAAGATAGAGTAGAACATAGTATTCGTCCTACCTTTGAAAAATCAGATGATCTTTGTCTTGATAGGGCGAGGAAAAGAATAAAATATTTAGGCAATCTTGCCAAAAATAACGCGCCAAAAATGACATTTAATGAAGTCTTTAATCCAGGTTTTAAGCGAGGCAACTTATCCGCTGCATCATGTGAAACAGGAATTCGTGCTCCTATTTTAAAAAGTGTCCATAGTGTTTGTTTTAATGAGAAAAGAGAAAAAACAAGACTTTTAAACGATTCCGATAATGCAGATTTTAATCGGGATTATGAATGCAGTGCATTGAGTTCGGCAGCAGATAAAGATAGAGTAGAACATAGTATTCGTCCTACCTTTGAAAAATCAGATGATCTTTGTCTTGATAGGGCGAGGAAAAGAATAAAATATTTAGGCAATCTTGCCAAAAATAACGCGCCAAAAATGACATTTAATGAAGTCTTTAATCCAGGTTTTAAGCGAGGCAACTTATCCGCTGCATCATGTGAAACAGGAATTCGTGCTTCTATTTTAAAAAGTGTCCATAGTGTTTCTTTTAATGAGAAAAGAGAAAAAAAAAAACTTTTAAACGATTCCGATAATGCAGATTTTAATCGGGATTATGTATGCAGTGCATTGAGTTCGGCAGCAGATAAAGATAGAGTAGAACATAGTATTCGTCCTACCTTTGAAAAATCAGATGATCTTTGTCTTGATGGCGCGAGGAAAAGAACAAAATATTTAGGCAATCTTATCAAAAATAACTCGCCAAAAATGACATTTGATGAAGTCTTTAATCCAGGTTTTAGGCGAGGCAACTTATCCGCTGCATTATGTGAAACAGTAATTCGTGCTCCTATTTTAAAAAGTGTCGACAGTGTTTCTTTTAATGAGAAAAGAGAACAAACAAAACTTTTAAACGATTCCGATAATGCAGATTTTAATCGGGATTATGTATGCAGTGCATTGAGTTCGGCAGCA
>JANSTT010016688.1:0-20481 GCA_026745375.1 Platyura marginata | reverse complement strand
TCGCTTTACATGCAAGAAAATTACAGTTTTTTTTTGGACGCGCGTCAACTCGATGCTCTAGTGGGCGACAGCCATAAGTAGCCAAACAGGCGCCAGTGCGATATGAATTATCGTTCAGTTACATTTGTTCTTGTCCGATCAGCTATTAGTGATGGTATTTAATTTCACGTAGACCTGGGAACGTACATGGTGTCATTTCAAAGAGACAGTGAACGTTTCTTTACCAACGAAAAAGCAACATTCTGATCTGAGCAATGATTGCTCAAAGAAAAGTTTTCTCATGGCGGGATACTTTGTCCAATCAACTAAACAGAAGATTTTCGGCTAAATATCTTCTGACTAGAGATGTGAGTTTGGTAAGTTTCAGCTAAACTATACTTTATGGACGGAGCGAGCTGAGAGGTTGGGGTGGATGGTGGTCGATAGAGGGGGTCCACTGTCTACACTGTCCTCCAGGTGGGATTTTTTTTAATTTTAAAAGTGCGGGATGACCCCTTACCAGCTTTTGTTCCCGAATTTTTGAATGGCGCCCCTCACCTGCCCTCCAGAAAGGTTTAATTAAATCTGATATGGAGATATGTCTACAACAAAAAAACGCCACTGCCAAAAATCCAAGTCGCTAGCTCAACGCGTTTGACAGTTATCGTGTTTACAAGCGAGCGAGCGATACTTACTATTAAAATTTTTATTGCAGTTTTACGATTAAAAATGTCGAAATCTTTACTACATTTCCATAGGGCAAAGATAAAATACCAAAATTTTGAAAAAAAAAGTGAAAACAGCAAAACGGGAAGCAAAAAATAATCACTATTTCTGTAAATGGCCTGTACATTTTTGGAGACATTAAACATTTTTTTTTCAATAAACATTTTAATCAAGGAAATAATTCAAACATTAATTAATATCCATATTAAATACAAAAAATAATCAAAATAGTACATTTCTTGTCAAGAATACAAAATAATATAGAAAAACAACGAACAAATGATTATGACAATTCAAATTCCAAACTTAATATTCTAGAAGCTCCAAATCTAAATGAATGCCATTCAATGTTAATATTATTTTCGAAGGCGGTATTGCTACTGTGTGCAGAATATGACAAACGTTTGGAATAATAATTATTAGACGAGATAAAGGTAGGCGTGGAAGTTATATCATATAAATCGTTTTTAAAACATTTTTCATTAAAATTAATAACGGCCTTATTAGCAGATGAAATACATCGTCTAATAGCCCAATTCTTATCTAAACAAGACAATATAATATCAATCTTTGAGATATTACTAGGATTCCCAAAGTAAAAATCAAAGGTTATACTTCGTAAAATTATATCATTCGATAGTTTGAATCGAAACAATGGCATTCTACTATTCAATTTATTATCGGAGTTGATCTTCCAATTCAATGTATATGGACAAAATCGATTCATTTTCGAATTCTTGGTTTTTAAATTTGTAACGATAGATTTGTGTAATTTTCCACTTTCAGTATCACTAAAAAAGTTTAGTTCCTTATCAACACATTTACCGAAATCATCCAAAGACATAGCTCAAAATCGAATTAACTCTTCGGCACCATCCAATAATTTTCGTTTGTTTTCTGGTGTTTTATCTAAGTTGTTATTTGAACAGGCCATATCCGCCCATAAAAGTAAACCATTAAATAGATCAATTTCCATGATATTAAATTTTTCAAATCTCAAAATGTCTTTTAAAACATCGATGCTCAATTGCTTAAAGGAGTCACTTTCGAAAACGGCCACAGTATTTCTTTGAATTAAATACTGGCATCTCTTGACTAATTCATTGTCAAATTTGTAAGCATCACTGTAAAACTTGCAAACATTTTCTGTATTTAGCTTTGGAATTAGAAACTCTGAAATTTTCTGTTGCAGAAACTTTATTCCATAATTATGAGCAGCTTTCATCATTTCAATGGCATTATCATCATCATTAAAATGAACTTCGTCTGTGTAAATATATTGAAGAACTTGCTTAAAGATATTTGACGAGATATCCGTTATTGTCACCTTATCATTATCAGAGTGAGATTTATATTTACTAAGTATCTTAGGGTATCTTTTGTTAAATAGGAAACTATGTGCCGGAATATCTTCATTATCTTGTTCAATGTAAAATATTACATCAGCCAAATATGTGTTGTAAAGTAATATTGAAACACTCTTTGTTAAAGATTCTAGATTCCCAATATCGTTATTCTCTACTTCAGCCGAGATTGTTGACTTGTCATCTTGATTTGTTTCCAAATTGTTTGAATCCATTTTCCTTGTAATAAAAAAAGAAATTCGATGTTAGCCGAAAAATATATTAAAAAAACTATAAATTGTGTATTTGAAAATGTTCCTGTTGACCTGAGAACTTTTAGTGAAACTTTAGTCGAACCAAAATCCTGACCCCAGATTTCCAAAATCCCTCGGCGAGACAGAAGGAAAAAACGAAAGACAAAAAAAAACATAATTTTAATTCTTGGATATAAGATCACAATTCACAAATTAATGGTCCGTTTCACACGAGGCATCTTTCGTTTTCGTTAAACAGATTTTGCAGGTAAAGGGTGCAAGATGAAGGAGGAAGGCGATAGTTATTTTGACAAAACTTTGTATCAAAAATGATTAGTCTTTAAGATTGCAAATAAAAAAATTAGAAAATTATATGATATCAGTGTTAGATCATTGAAAGTGGCCAAAGTCCTGTAAGGAAAGCAAGATATGCCACAAAGCATCTATTTCTATATTATAATGGACTTGCATTAATTTTAGTGTAGAAGGGGGCGGGGGATTTTGAAGCTGATCCCCCTCAAAGGGGGACGTATGATATCCCTGGTCTAACCTCCGCTCCTCATAATCATTGTTTATTCAAATTGTATTACGTTACATCAATATAGATAAAATTGGCCAAATTAGCACGTCGAATACATTATAAGGTTGTTAGTAAAACGATACTCACGAAATTACGATAATTTTACACCCCAAACACGGTCAAGAAGCGTTTTATGTCATTGTGTACTTACCTCCACTTCTGCGTTGATATTTTAAAGATTATTAAACAATTCAAATTAAAAAATATTCAATAAAAGAAATCTTATGGAAAAGAAATTTGCACTTGCGAACAGGTTCAAACGTTCGGTATGAGTATATATGCCAAGCTCTGTTAATTTTAACAAAGAAAAAACCCCCTTTTGAATATATGGCATTACTAAAAACGTAGTAGATCCAATGCTGTCGTTTTACACTTTGTCAGAGTAGCAAAATCTACAGATGGTATAACAGATTGGCCACGGCTACAGATGGTGAATATTAACAGATTGGACATGGCGTAGCAACTTTTTCGTCCGAAAAAAGCGGCGATTTAAACGAAAACAGGCGAACTTTAATACAAGTATTTCATTAGAAATGTAATTGTTAATAATAATAAAATGATTGTCTTATGCATTTAATTTATGAAAGAAAATCGTGTTTTCGAACGAAAAATCTTATTTTCGAATGTTAGCGAAACCATTTTGTGTTTAATTTAACTCCAAGTGTACAAAAATATGTCAATTTTGTCAACACGATAATAATACACTAAAGTTAAGTCTACACAAATGAAAAACAATCCGAAAATCTCAAATTATTTACAAAATTCGAAAATTTTTGAATTTTTCGAACAGGCGAACTTTTTAACAGAAATCCCGTGTCCAATCTGTTATTATACACCATCTGTACTTTCAACCAACAACTTGTAGGGATGACTTAAGAAATTTACCTCTTATAATGGCTCCAGACAGAAGACGATCAAGACGATTGTACACTAAACACTCTAAACAATTACCTTAATAGGATCAATCCTGAAATAGAACCCATCTAAGGTGCAAAGTTCCTGGAATTAGTAACGGAACCAGACTAGATAGCCTAAGTTGCTACAACCACAACCTAACCGTATGAAATATAAATTCTTAGGAAGAACTTCAGTAAAAACTTTTAATCTCTAACAAATAATTGGATACTTCCACACACACACAAAAAAAAACTTTTAATTATTTCGATTTGGACGAATTTCCGGCGGCACATAGCCAACGTCAATCACACGTGGTTTTTTCTTTTTGCCAAACCATCTCTTGCGATAGAAAACTTTTTTGCTATCAATTTGAAGGTCAATTTTCTCTTCATTTTCAAAGAACCAAAGTCTCTGTTCCTCTGCTTCCATTTGTTTCGTCATTGTTTCTACTTCAGATACACGACGTGCACGATTCAATCGTTCCAATTCTTCCGTTAATTTTGTTTGTCTAACATCTATCCATTCATGGTAAACCTTAAAGAGATAAAATTCAAAAAATTGCCATTTAATGGAAACGGAACAAATACCTTTTTTTGATCTTCTATTTGTTTGGACTCCAATTTTGCTACAGCATCATTTGCTAATTTGCAAATATCACTCTCAAGATTATTATCTTTCGCTGATGATTCCAATTGGGTGACCACATCGAAAAACTTTTTATATGCCTCATTATCCTGTTGATCCATTACGCGATTCAATTCTTCTTTAACCAATCGCACCGCATCTCTATGAACATTTCCGTCAATATTCGAACATAGCTGAAGGCCATCCTCATATTTTCGATATAAACAATAGCCCAAAAGTTGAACCGAATTACCCAACATTCCATCACAACATCGACCAATCATTGTCATTGTTTTGCCCACCAGCAATTTACTGTCGACCAAATCAAAGTGATCGTCGAAAAAGGGATTTCGAATGAAACCAACGCGAACTCTAACTTCTTCCTTCTTTTTGGATTTTGGTTTTGGTTGTTCGGCAGCGGCTACTACTTTAACCTCTTCATCTTTTTCAAATGATTGAGGATCTTCCAGAAATTTAAAACATCCATATAATGACAGCGAGTTGGTAATGTCATTATCAAAATCCTCTTGTAGCATTACAAACGAAGCTATACGAGCGGCTGATGTATAATCTTTGGCCTTCAGAAATTTGTCTAACGCTAAATTGGCGGTGTAGTTATCTAAAAATACACCATAACTAAGCCGATCGTTAAGTATGTCCAACAATTGTTTGGTGTGATTGTGTTCCAAATGTTGTCTTATGACCGCATGACCCATTGAATCTAGAGAATTTGTGGTTTCCTCTGTTAATCGAAGTCTATGCACTAAATCGGCCAATTCTTCCAAGTTCGCTTCATCTGTAATTTTATTTGCAAATATATCGATGTCGATGGCACTTACTTTGCCCTGTTGTTGAAGTTTTTGTTCTAGTTCTATATAGAAGGGATCGAGTTTTACATTTTGCAATACCGGTGTGGAGAGACGGGCATTCCAAGCATCCGTGCATTTGTATGCTTCCGAAAGAAAAAATCTCGAATTGATTTTTGTTATGTGCGGTATTATTATTTTGTGGACCGTTTTCCACATTGTTCTTGGCTTAGAATAAGATAGAAAATCCACTAATTAGAAAAAGAGCACTTCAAGAAATACAATTTTTTTTAGTTTTACTGGTGACAGCAGTGCTGCCATATATATATATATTGAAAAACAGATTTTAGTTTAATTTATACAGGAGCTATAACAAATTAAGTGTCCATTCTATGGTTCTCAATTTCTACCTTAAAAAGTGATGAAAAACCATAAAAATTAAACCATAGAGTCTACCTCTGGATCTTGTTGGCATCTGCAGCGAAATTTCAATAAAAATCGTATATTGAACGTAGTCTATTATTGCGAGAAAGCAAATCTGACAACACTAATTTAGTTCTATAAAGTTTTACAGCACTTAGAAACTTCCTCTTTCTGGAAGATCTGTCAATTGTAAACAATGGTAAATTTTTCGTTTATAAATTATATTCTATATTAATCGCTATCATCCACCATAGTATATCAATAAATTGTATATAAATCGTTTTATTAATTTACAGGCAGCCCACAAAACATTCAGAATTAAACGTAAGTTAGCAAAGAAGCTAAAACAAAATAGATCGATTCCGCAATGGATCCGAATGCGAACGGGTAATACAATAAGGTAAATAATTTTAATATAATTTACTATTTAATTGTACTACAGGCATTTAAAATTGCCTTTTTCTTCAAATTATTAGATTTTTTAATTTATAAGTTGGGTAGCCTCGGTTAAAGATCATAAATTTCCTAACCTCTAAGTTTGATGACACTGAAGCTATAGCGTTTTCCAACACAATAAATGTGGGAAAGAGTAAAAGCCCAATTTCTATTCGTCTTTTATGAAAAAATGTTTTTTTTAGTCTCAAATTCCTTTTGCCTTAATTAGTTTAGTTTTGCTCCTTTTCTGCAGACCTTGTATTTCCGGAAGGATGTAACTTTTTGGAGACAAAGACCAACTTTAGTTAAAACTCAAATTTCCACTATATACACAATTCCAATTAGGATAATTAAGAATTTAAATATATTCTTATTTTTTAGATACAACGCCAAGAGACGACACTGGAGACGTACCAAGCTAAAGTTGTAAATTTCTTGCCTATTTTTCTGTTGCGAGAGGGAACAACTTGTACAATTATGTATAATTGTGTATTCAATATAATGAATATAAAATTGTAATAACAAATAACCAAAGATTTATTTTATATAGAAATATTAGTCGAATAGATTTGGGCCAGGGCCCATTGCAAGGTAAGAAAAAGGCCATAGCAGCAACACTTCTGTTCTGTTCAGAACTAAAAACATTTTCTACATTGAAATTGAATGAACTTAAAATAAATCATATACAGTGCACCCTTCTTTTAACGGGCAATAATAGTGCAATTATTGAATTTATCATTTAGTTTTAGACTAATTTTACATTGGTCTTCTCTATAACCTCTCATGGATGGAAAGATTTTCGATGTTCGCACAATGGTTGGACTTTGTTGACTTTTAATTTATTGGCCAGTCTCTTAGACCGATAAAGTCCAAATGACATATATTCCAAAAAAAAATAGTTACGCCGGCCTTGTTGAAACGGTATTACTGTAGAATAGTTCGTCCGTCGGTACTTCCTTTCTAGAACGAACAATATATAGAGGTCAGGCTAGATATAGCTAAGAATTTTAAATTGAAATGTTAAATCTCTATTGTATTACGGCTGTGAAACCTGGAAATGCTCCACACTGATTGAATCCCGCACACAATTATTTATAAACAAATGTCAACGACGAATATTGGAAATATGGTGGCCGGACCGGATATCTAATGAAGAACTTTGGAGAAGAACGGAACAAAACAGAGTTGCTGATGAAATTTAGAAACAAAAATAGACCTGGATAGGGTATACTCTCCGTCAATTATATATCAAGGCAGGTTGTTCGCTGGAACCCACAGGGTAGCCGTCGACCCAGTGCACCGGCATAGGACTGTAATATAGGAATTGTTGACATCGCACTATACCTGGAACGACATTTCTACAGAATAGTCAGGTTTAGAAGGATCGTTGAGGTCCTATGCTCCCACAGGAGAACACTATAACAGTAAGATCTAAAAAGCTTGGTACCGTTAGATTGGTAGGTATCCCAGGGCATATCAACAAATGGCTTCTGCTATGCGGTATATCTAAGCAGTTAGGGCACCGGCCGTTTTTGGATCAGTCAATACGGCTTAGGTAGTGGTTGTGTAGTCGAGACCATTCTAAGCGGAGCTGTGCCATGTTGCATCTTGTTTCTCTGAAGCACTCGTATTTGGTTTATACGTCGGCCTTAATTTTCTACTAAAAACAAAAACGATCGACCAGTGTAGAGTTAAGATTAAGAATATAATATGCCTACATCTTGCAGTATCTGGGTGTTAGCGTGTCAATAGGTAGTGTCACATCGGACAAAATTTTCTAAAATGGAACATCTAAGTAAGAGACTTGCAAAATGTATTCAAACAAATTGAGCCGCTTGCCTAATGACTCTGACAAAAACAACCAATTTTAATCACTTTTTTTCTCAAATTAGTATCGAAACGAGTTAATTCGTGATAGTAACGGCGCAAACGGCTTATCCTTAGCAATGTCAGAACCGCAACCGAAACTTATTCGCATAAAATAAAAATTTTGAATTTGTTTCAACTTTTAAAGTTTTTTTTTTTTAATTGCATTTTACAAAATCAAATTAGGTTGTCCATTTAGTAACACAATGATTTATTTATGACCCCACAGTACCCGTATATGTAGTATTTCCAACACACCAGCCTAGGTGAATATTTAATTCTATCGAGAAAAAAAAAAAAAATAAAAAAAATATCAACAATAAGCAGTTTATATTCGAGACACTCACCAACTATGTAAATGGTTAGTGTCGCCATCATACGGTCAAATAGCTAAAACACATTCACTTGAAATTTTAAATGCTGATAATATGAACGGGTACTGTAGGCATATTTTTTAATAATAGTAATAATAATAATATAGTAATTATATTGATTGGTATAGATCTTTTATGTAATATAAAACTTATAAAGAAAAAAAAAAATATATAGTAGGTAAATGTATTAAGCAAAATTTTAAGATATCGCTTCCTTATATATCATTTGAAAAGGATTAACCAAAACAATTCTCCTAAGAATAGGTAGGTACCTAGTAGACTTGAACTTTAGGTGTTTTGTTGTTGTTGTTGTTGTTGTTGTTGTAAATGTAGGTATGATTCTTCCATTTATATCATTAATGTTTGTTTGTTTTTTTTTATGATTTATAAATCCTAGGTCTAGTATGAATAATGTTGGTATAAAAACTTAAATAATTAAAAAATGTCAGTGATAAAAAAAAAAAAAAAAAAAAAAACGAAAACTCTTCTTTCTCTTGTCCGCCATAAGGGAAAATTTTCTCTTTGCTGCTCAATTTAGATTTGTGTACTGAACCTGGGTCGGGGTAGTTCACCAAAAACGGCATCACCGTGTACACTTTTGGCCAAAGCTTTAATGCTTGCGGCAATGTCATCAGCGTTTGCGTACTGAATAAATTAACAAAAATTGTACTAAAATATCTATTCCAAATTTTGTGATGGTGATGTGGTGTGGTTTGGTCATAGATATATTTGTCAGACATACATACATACCTCATCAAAATCATCATCGACCGATGTTCGATCACATAGGGTTGGCACGGAGACAGGAAGGCTTTGTGCAATGTTCAGACTTTTTGGTCGACTGATTTGTCGTGGTATATTAATACCGTCACCATTGCCAGTCGAATCTAAAAAAAAAAAAAAATTAAATTTTTATTTAATTAATATGATGATGATAGTTTTTTTGGGTAAATTTTGTACCTAAATCCTCCTCTAAATACCTCCTTTCGATTTTAATTCATAAAAACCTACAACAAATTGCTTGGGAATGGCTGATTCATTCCGTATATGTTCCTGATATAGATCGGTATCACTTAGAGAAAGTGCAAAATGGGAAAAAATCATGAAAGTGTCCAAACTACAATCTCTATATTTGGCTGATCAAAAACTAACATGAGATAAAAATTAAAAGTGGGTCAGATTACCTATACCTACATATATGGATTTATTTCCCACTAAAAATTGGGAAGACTTTAAATCAGTGATGGGAACATTTGATTTTCTCCACAAAAACGTGTACTGAGCTTACACTTAAAAGGTCTTTCATTAAAAGTACAGTAAACGGACAAAATACCCCCTGACAATTTATTATAAGGCAGACAAAATCTTCCCTAACAGAATTCTCCTTGACATGTTCTAGGGATGATTAAAACAAGTCCTTCCGTGGATTTGAAGATTATCCACACAAAAATAAACAATTACATTGTATTTCATAGTTATAAGTACTACTTCCAAAATAAAACAAAAAAATTCGGAACAATTTTATTGCCGAAATATTTATCCTACCACTATTACCAAAAATTACGCAATCTTCATCTGACTATGCCCCTTTATTTAATACACTGTACAATGACACTCTACTTTTAGTGGGGGAAAAAAGAAATAAACAAAAAACATACCATCTGAATCTGATTCTTCAAGATCTGACATATTGGATGTGGAAAACTTTTCACTTGCAATGCCATCCATTTCAAAGAAAAATTCAGCATCAACAGATCCTTCCATTTTTCCAGATGGATGGGATGCGGAATGTCGAATTGTCAACTAAACGAAAACAAAATTATTTAGATTATCACCAAAAAAAAAAAAACAAAAAATTTTGCCAATTTACAATTTTCGATTTATTAAATGGCGCATTTTTTGGATTGGCTAATTCAGATGGATGTTTTAATATGGGACTATTTCCGATACTCATCGGTGTGCTCTCTGGTGTAGCTGGCGGTGTTTCTAAGTTTGGTACTTTTGAATTGGCATAACCATCAGCCATATTTAATGTGTGTATTATCGTTTCAGGTACATTTTTTATTAATCTTAAAAACAAATCAAAAATGTTTGTTTTTTAATTTATTTTTTCAAATTTTCAATACATACCTAAGAAGGACACTGTATTCCTGTTCAGCCTTTTCCCGAAAATGTTTCAACATCGTAAATTGCTGGTCCGAAAAGCGTCTCATACGTTCATCAGTAGCCTCAATTTCATTTTGAATAGCATTGCGAAAGTGTCGCGTTAAATTTTTTGTTTTGGGTTCATTATTATCTAACAACAACAACAAAAATATTAGTTATTTTAATACATTTCTCTACATCCTTAAACTAAAAAGGGTCATCTCATCCTTTATTTAACTTAACCTAACATTGATTCTGGTTTTTTCATGGAAAGATTGCTAAACTATTAAGTTGCACCTCGATTTTACTATTTAATGGCGGGCTCATTAAGGAGCACCATATTATCCAAGCCGTAGATCAATGAGACCAAGGTTTCGATAGGCCGAATGTGTGGAGAATGACCTTAGGGCTCTAAATGTTTGAAATTGCATGTCGTAAGTTCAAAACCGAGAACGGTGGAAGCTAATTTTGGAAGAAGCCAAGACTCAACCTGGGTTGTACAGCCGTTGATGATGATGAAAAAGGCACAACACCACTTCGAACCGAAGATTTGTGGCTTCAATCAATGGCAGTGGCTGTTTTGCTTGGCCTTCAAACGGGGGCGGACGAGTGGCAGTGAGATGTAATGGCCCTTCTACCGTCAGCCTGGGCTACAACAACAACATGATGATAACGGCAGTTTATTGTCTTATTCAATCAAGAGACAATTACAAACTGAAATTACTGAAGAAATTTTCTAATAAAGAAATTTCTTCTTTAAATTTATGAAAACAGCCTGTACAGAGTTCGTATATCTACATACCGTCTACGACACATATTGCGATAGCGTACACTGATATATGAATAGTACAAAGTACTGTCTTCACAAATCTTTTTAAAGATAATTCATTGCTTTTAATCCACACTAATGAGCCTTTCAAACAAGCTATTACTCGACAATTTTCGTCAAATAGTTTAGAAGTTATGGCTACTTAACACGTTCGCTGCCAACAATTTATTGTTTTTCCCTGCAAGTCGCATCGTTTTTAGGAATTAAGTATTTAAAAATTTCTATATGCTTTGTTCAAATAATCACACTCATTTTTAATCCTAATGCTACTTAGTTCGCATGCATTTTCAACGAACTATCTCCTTAGTGGCAACAAAAACAATATGTTCGTTTTACAAGCTAACTCGTAGTTTGCATAATAAATGAAACATCATATACGAGTTATATCGTTGTTGGCAGCGAACATGTTAAAAGAGTAAACAAAAAAAAATACTTTTGAGCTTATTTCATTTTGTAAGAAAATACCCTAAATCAGTTTAAAATACCAAAAAAAAAACCTGTAGAGCAATGTTTCGATCAAAATAAAGTCCTTAATAACTCTGTCAAATTAAAACTAGTGAACTTGAACTGGAACACCCTGTATCTAAGCACAAGTAAAGAATAATTTCCATGAACCAATAATATTTGGTTCTTAGAGTCCCTACTGACAAAATACTCTCTCAATGTTTTAAAATACAAACAATTGTAAGATGATTTTTTCTCATTTTGAAATTTGTTTAACTTTCCTAACGGATGTGTATTATTAAATCATAATTACTTAAATAGTAGTACCCACATATACTGTTTATACTTACCATATTCGTTTGTTATTGTAAAATTTTCTTTTGGATTGGGATTTAGTAAAATTCCAAATGTTTTCGAATAGTTTACATTCGATTTCAAATAATTCACATCTTGCTCATTAGTCTAAAAATAGATTTTCGTTAATATTTTCCACAATTTCTATAAATAAAAAATTAAAAATTAAATACAAATTTTTGTGCATACCAATAAGCTGGAATTTAATAAATATACATCAATGTCCTTCCGAATGGCATGAGTTATCGTATTGCAACAAATGCAAAGATTCAAAATCCATTGATCAATTTGGATTTCCTGCATAAGATCAACCTGTTGATACTTAATGTTTACCTGAGTTAATGGACCGATTGCCTGTAAAATTGATAAGACATATTTTGAAATTTAGTCGAATGAGCGTTTTAGCAAATTAAAGAATATGCTGCACAGAATTTCTCTACTTCCAAACTTCTTTATCCTAAAAACTTGTTTAATTGCTACACTTCGCCTAAAATTGTATTGATCTTTAAATTACTTCAAGATCCATTATATTGAAGCTAAAATATAATGGAAATTGGCTTTACAGATTATTGTGATTTCTTCCTCTACTTCAAAACTGAAATTTTATCTACTGCTTTTCCATTAAATTCTAAGAATTCCATAGATATATCTAGCTACTAGTTCTTCGTATCCTTTCTTAAAGTATGCTTCCGTTTGAATTAAGGACGTCTGGATGGAATTTAATTCTATAAATCGGGTGATTCACAAACCTAATCTAATAAGAGTTGAACTAGACACGGTAAAATTAAGAGAACAGGTTTCAAAAAGGTAGCAAACAAAGAAAAGACTAGCTGTGCCAAGAAGTATTCAAGCTTTTCACTGCCACCACAGAACTCAGAGAGATACCTAGAAGCTGAATATAAAAACTCATGAATTATTTATATGTATGTCAGCCAATAATGTTGGATGAAGTCTTTTGCCAGAGAAACATCCTAACAACTAACTCAAATCCGAACAAGTGGCAACCAATTTTTTTTTTTGACGAATAATCAGTTGATTAGGTTGGTCATTTAACCGGACCCATATATTAGAATAAGAATTATGTTGAATTGAAAATTTTTTAAATTTTTCTAAACAGTGGAAAATTTTGTCAGTTTAAACCCTGCACTACACACACACAAAATAGTAGCCGGTCACGTACACCGAATTAAATAGTTTATTATTAATGTTTTGTACAATAATTATACAATTTATAAAATATTCAATCTTTTCTGATGTACAATATGTTAAGTTAAATTTAAATCGAAAATGAATTCTATGTGCGGGCATTAGCAAAAATGACAATTGAAAAAAAAATTTACATATACCTTCTCGAAAAAGTGCAAATGGTCTCCCTTGATTTTGCTTTGTTGAATTATTGAATTTACTTCTGCACTATTAAAATTAGCCGTATCAGATGGCGAGGAAGTCGCATTTAGTGATACATTTAAACATTTACAAGCAATCAACATTTTCTTTCGTTGGATTTTTCCAATTAAATTTTACAAATTCGGAAGAGAGCACAGTTCTTTTTCGTTTAAAAATATTTTTTTCCTTGATTTTTTTGTCAACAATTTTAATGGCCTATATATACTGTTCAGCTACTTCCACTTGAAAACATCGTATAATAAAAATTCTATTGTCGTCTTTGTTTTGTAGAAAAAATTCCAAAAGCTCGCGCAACATAAAAGTTTTGCAGTGGATATGTTTAATGACAAATTACGTATATAAATAAAGGTTTGTTTAGGTGCAAGAAATTGTAGAATCGTCCATTTTGAGTTTAATATCATCATGGTCAAACAAAACATCTCTCTGTCAAATTAATAATAATACACAAATAATTAATTAAATCAACATAAATGAAACTTTATAATAATCAATGAATTTAATGACCACTCTAGTATAGACTAGTATCGTAATTAGGCTTTCTTTTTCTTACTACTATAGATTGCTAAACTGTATTCGGATATTAATTTTAATTCAGTTTTGCATAAATGAAAAATATTCTATTATGGAAACATTTTTATTTGAAATTAAGTTCAAAAAATCATTACAGGTATTAATTTTGAAAAAAATAGTCGGTTTTCTCGCTTATCTTTTGTAAAAAATAAAGCAATTTTTTGCTATTATTTTTTATCGTATGACGCTTTTTTCTTTGTATGATCTGGCAACACTGTTCTTCGGTGTTCATCCGCGCCTTCATTTTTTCGAAGTTGCGATTATTTTTACAACAAATATTAAATCTCGTGAAAAATATTTTTCTTTTTTACAGCTTTTAGCTATTATTTGTTAAAATATAACCAGCCAGAGTAAGTAATTAATGTATTATTAATGTACAAATTTAACATTAACTCGATTAGTTGATACAAATTGACTATTGGCTCGCATTACAAAAATACGTACCTATCTTTCTAAGTAGATTGGCTTCATTTTTTATCGGTAAATATTTCATTAAAAAATTTCAAAAAAGCTGTAATATTTTGCATAATTGTTACCACTTAAAGGTTTATTACAAAATAAATACGATAACAGCAATCATTCAACGTGTCGCCATTTGGAGAAAAACATGTAAATGCAATGGGAACCCATATTGTTGCTTGCTAAAAATAAAAATAAACTTTGGTTATATATTATGTTATGTACACATCATCATCCTCATGAAGTTCCAATGTTATATTATTCGCAATCGAATCGGGATTCCCTTAAAATTATTTGTGTCACTTTTAACTATGTTCAGCATAAATGTTCACCATACTGCAAAAAAAAAGAAATAAATTTTGAGGCTTTTAAAGGATTATCTAAAAGAATTGATTTTCGTAATAGTGAAGTTTTTCTAGTCGGTATAACCAGAAATCTTACTTATGCAATTACATCAACTATAAATGGGTACATGTTTTTGTCTTATAATTTTAAGTTAAACTCCTACATCGCAAGAAGGGAAGTTAATTGTTCCCTATCCTAAAAATCTGATTTCCATAGTCGAAATCGTTTTAAATGTGAATTAAAACATTTTTATATTAAAGCTACACACGGGAATCACATAAGATGGATGGTCTATTCGTAGACTGAACAACAATAGTACTGGAAAAACGTCCCATTGAAATTTTCTAAAAACAAAAAAAAAACTATTGTATACTTGATCTCTATTATTAGAATATTTATGCTTTTGACCAAATTTAATACATAATGGAACTGAGATGAAATATAATATTAAGAACATTTTTCTTTTAGACAAAATGTCAAATTCTACTAAACGCAAAACATCACCTAGTTTTATTTATCCTGTGTGGCAAACAATTAAACATCTCGGCACACAATCGGCTGATTTTGGTAAAATATCGAGAGCGCTTGAAAAATCATGTGGTCTTAGTCAAAAGGGTATACAGAATTTATTAAATAATATGGTTGAAGATGGTTTTTTGGATATTGGTAAATCTGGACGAAAATCCGAAAATCACATTTATGCTGTTCCAAATTATGCTTTTTTAAAATCAATGGTAATTATTTTAATTTCTTTTCAGCAAAGATTAAATTATGGATTTTTCATTTCAGATAGAAATTCAATCCGATAAACATGATTCGTATTGTTTTGAGTGTCACAATACCGGTGAAATGATTGAATGTGCTGAATGTCCACGAATATTTCACAAAGATTGTGCCCGAACAAATATTGACAAACCAACGCTTCCATTTAAAGAACCTGTCCCATTAGACATTCAAAATGCTTTTCTACAGATATATAGGTGGTTACTTAACTTACAACTTCAACTTTCTTTTTTTTTATAATTATTTACCCGACATTTAGCCAATCATATTCGGATGGAAATATTGTATCTCATCTTGAGGATAATCAAAATGATCTAAATACAAGTGACCAAATGATCAGTCCAAATAATTCACTCTATGACAATGATTTGGATGAGTCGAGTGCACAAAATTCCACATCAACATCAACCAATGAAGTGGATCCACTAAATGCCGATAATACGCCAATTAAACGAGAGAAACAATCTAGCATTGAATCAAAATATACGCCAATAGATGATAGTAAAGATGTTCTATTTGCTGGTGTGGTACGTCCACCAGATAAACGTCGTACCAAAAGTACATCGTCACCATTGAAAACGGAACAAATTCAAATGGAAGAGATCGATGATGATATTTTTAAATTGTGCACCGTTTGTCGTTTGATGAAATCGGTAATATATGCACTTCCATCAAATATCGGAATTAAGGAAATTAATTATTTGCTCACATTTGCTTTTAATCGTATAAGATCTTGGGTATGTTATTATTTAGGATTTTTGTGTGCTCAGGATTTAATAATATAAAATTTATAGATACCTTTGGATACATTTTCAACATTAGAAAGTAATTCGTTAAGCATCCCCAAAGTCGAAATAGATTTATTGAAAAAAATTTTATTGCACAATCCGGCAACAACAGAGTACATTGGACAAAAACTAAAAAACAACAAATATGAATCGTTGACCGAATTTGTATGTGAACTATTGGATGTACAACATTCTGTCGGTGTTATTCGTGGAGGTATTTTGATGTCTATTTTTTTTTGTATGTGTATTCTATTTTTTTTATTTAATTTGTAGTTGATAGCTCAGAATATGAAGCGACGAAATATCTTATTATTGATGGTCTACGGGAAATTACTCAAATAAAACTGTGCAGTGATTGCTATCGACATTCAAATAAGAAAAAAGAACCATTATGGTTTTCGAAACCATGTGCAATAAGGCATGAATTAGTTTTTGCTAAACAGACTGGCTACTGTTATTGGCCTGCTAAGGTAAGTGCTTTTTTTGGACAATTTGACGTTGAATTTAGTAGATCTTTTGATCACACGTAATTATTTCCAATGAATAAATTGTACTGTTCTACTACATTAATTGAAAACTCATTTAATATCCGTATGAGTGCACTTTGGTACAGAGTTTATGATGCCACCTAATATTCCCATAGAAAAACAAAATTACCACCATTTGTTTTCTCGTGGATTTTAAGTTAAGAGAAATTGGTCCTTATAGTCCCATAGCATTGCGAACTTTGTACTAGTACCTCTGAACAGTACAGTACCAAAGCCACACGACACTGCGACCTATAAGGTCTTGTCCTTATACCTTATACAGTAACGGTTCGATCTTCTTAAAGAATGTTAGTATTTCCATAAGCGCTGCTTCCCCCTATCTCCATTTAGGTAGACGCCATAGACTTCTGACAGCGATGCACTCATATAGTACATATTCTGCCATTTCTTCATCTATTGTCTTCACATTTGGTATTTTAGATGAGAGTGGCCTGATAAAAGTCCCACTGGCATCCTTATTTCCACTTTTGTTAGTTTTAGAACATTTATTGCCTTCATTTCAGTGAAAGGCACCATGTTCCTTTTTGCCTGTCTTAAGCCTGGTATGTGTCTCCAGTGTAGAAGTCGTAATTTCTATTCCCACCCAGCAATTACTGAGTCAACTACTACTAGACTAACTCGTCCGTGATTTCATTGCCTTTTATACCTTTCGTGACCAGGCACCCATCTTCGGATTACTTCGTCATATCTAACTAGGTTTTGAAGGATACATACACATAACGAAGTTATGCCAAGATAACTGAAGTGGTTGACTTGTAGGAAAGAGTGACAGGTGTGGATGTTGCAAAAGAGGTACGATAGTTGTTATTATAATCGTCTGTAAAAGATGGCGTTGTATTATTCGATATGATAAATCCCGGGTCCATCTTTTGAAGGTTACTCTACAGATGATTGAAACCAATTGTAAAATTAAGCCGCAAGTTGGAGAAAGCATCTTAACAAGTTACAAGTTTTGATTCATGCGTTATGAAATGTCCATAAATTTGGCTAAATAACTAATGTTTAACCCCCTCTGTCTTTTAAATTGTCTACTTTACTGAAATGTCTTCATTCTCTAAAATTCTGTAAATATTTGTATATTTAAATCATTAATTTTAATTTCAAAGGTTTTAAATGTAGTGGCAAACAAATACGATGTCAGATTTTTTGGACCAAAACATTCCCGAGCTCTTATCAACAAGAATAGCGTAAAGCCAATTGAATCCAGTTTGAGTTCATTAAAAGTGAAAAAAACGAAAGGTTTCACAACTGCAATGGTTGAATTAAAAAAATATCAAGAACTTTCCGCCCTAATGATACCGGAAATATTTTCCTTCGAAACGGAAAAACATGAACTGACAATATCGGCCGATGAACCAATAAATCAATCAATTACAACCGAATTATCGATCGTAATCGAGACACCATCGCTGGACAAATTGGAAGACATTGCAATAAAATCAAATAAAAAAAAACCAAAATCGAAAATTTCACCAAAATTAAAAATTCCATTGCCAGCCATTAATAGTAAAAACAGTGACAAATTCGAAATGATTCGTGCTACAAGACATTCAATGTCGTCTTTATTGACAAAAAAAGAAACGAAAAAAGGCGCATCGCCAAATAGTAGCCTGGCTAAAAGAAAACGTAAAACATTGTCGACAAGTAGTATTGAAAGTACAATAGACGATTACATTATGGGGACCAAAAAGTCAAAATTGAACCATACAGAGTATACACCATATACCACAAAGATGGCAAATTTATTGTTACAAAATTATTCTTCTTTTTTTTTTAGAAAATCTAAAGAGAAAACTGTGTTGGAAAAGAGTTCGAGTGAGACATCCGAAAAAAATTTGACTGACGTAGAGATGCCAACCATTGAAGTGGTAAGTGAATTTTAATAATCTTTGAAAAGTCACTTGAACAGAGATTGTTTTTTGTCAACTTAAATAAAATAAAAGTCACATAGCGTTAATTCCAAATAGCAATACCTTGAGCAAAGAAGGAGCCTAATGAATTAGATAATTTTTTTTAATTCCAAATACATATCATACTGTCATCGATGATTGTGACTAAATAATGTGAATCTTTCTCATCTTTCTTTTGCGAGGTTGTTAATGTACATCCTGTCGCAATAAATATTGTTCTACACACATTAGACAAAATGTTGCAATAAAAGTATCATTAATAAACAATCAGAACAGAAAAGCACCTAAAATCGATCCATGAGGGAAATTATTTACGGTCAAATCAATAAACAAAAGTTTGATTCCTATTTCTATCTATCTATCTCCTATATCTGATTGAGATGTAATTCAAATGTTTTTTTTTGTAATTATAGGAACCAGCCTCTTTACATGATTTAGAAATAGTACCAATAGAAAATACAGAAACAGAAATGGAAACTGAAAATGAAACAGAAACCGAAACTGAAGCTATTGAGAAATTATCAAATCAACCTGATTCACCGCGTATAAAAGGTCGTTTGGAGAGATCGTGTTTTGCTGTTGAAAAGGTAACATCCAATTGAGCGGTATTTTAGGTTTTAAGATTCTAGTGTAAGTTGCCAACCAGTTGCATATTAAGATCGTTGTTGCGCTAGTATACATTTCTACCACCCACCCATATTACAATAATTTCTAAGATTGCTAAATTTAAGTAATTCAGACAGATATCATTCAAAATTATAGGTCGGATTTTTTATCAGCAATATTTCACCCGCGAAAGGGTTAAATGAGTGTCTTATACATAAAAAATAAAATAAAAACGTTTTGATCTAATTCTTCTAAGAATGCTACCTGGAAATTGTTAAATATCGTGAAATTGGGATCTCATTAGAAGTGCCACCGGGTAATTAGACCTTGGATGTCTATTGTTTATAATTTTCCATTATTATCTAGCTTAAAATCATAGTATCTGATGTATGCCGATTCCGATGCTATAAATTGTAATTGAATGAATGAATCATACGAGTATAAAGACTAGGAATCTTAATAGAATACCAATTTATTATTATTTGCAGTTACGTTGTGAACTAGTTGCTTGCAAAACATTAGAACAATCAAAAAATATTGCATTGAACACGCTTAAATTAGAGATTGACAAATGGCAGACTCGGATGCGAAAAATCATAGAAAATCATCACATCGAAATAAATGAAATTAAATTAAAAGAATGGGTAAATTCGATTGCACCACCAATAGTTTGTACAATCAAAATAATTAACAACAAAATTTCAGTGTTTCACATGTAAAAAAGAAGCAATTTATCATTGTTGTTGGTGTACGGCATACTGTTCGCGTGAATGTCAAGAATATCACTGGAAAAATGGTCACAAAATAAAACACATTGAATTGGCAAAGCAGAGACCAAAACTGTAACCATCAACAACACCACCAAGTATGTGCTGAATTTTTTTTTAATTCTATTTTTTTCTCTTTATGAATATATTGTAACGGCGTCTAGGTTTTGGCGAGCGGAAAAAAAATCTAATTATCAATTACAAAATTTATTACCAATA
>JANSTT010016687.1:0-20482 GCA_026745375.1 Platyura marginata | reverse complement strand
ATTCGCGTTATTTTGTGCGGTTCTATCGTAGCCGTAAACGTCAGATTACGTAAATTGCGACCAGAATTTGTCTGCTGATTTTCAATTTTTTTGTCCTTGTCCGAATCTTAATTTGAGTAAATGTATATGCACATAAAAAAATTAAATGTTTAGCGAATGGGGAAGTTTCCCAAATTAACCAAACAAAATTTTTCTCACTTTGCTCGGTGCTTATTTCAGAACTGTGGCATCGACTTAAAAGCCTGGTGTTTTTTTTTTTGTTGGTTACGCAAAAAAACTTCACATGAAGTTGGCAAGACTCAGCCTAGAGAAAGTTTCGAAAATGTTTGGACGTGTAACCGAAAAAAAAACTTCTCAAATCAACTACTTTATCGATTTGCCCTAATAAAATAATAAGAAGAATTCATTATTGTAAATGTAATCGTATTTTCCAATTAAACGTTTTTAATCTAAAAATCATCAAATTCAGATATTTACAAGTAAATGCACTTATTACCTACATATCTTATTCAATCAAAATTACAGAACCGAAAAGGCAGATGATTGTACTTATGAATTTAGTTGGTATAAAGTTAATGGATTATTGCACTCAACCATGACCAACCACATCAAATTGAAAATACGAGTCCATTGTTCTTTTTGTTGAACTTTTTATATATATTTATCATCATCATCATCATCATTAGGTATCATCATTATCACCATCATTGCCATAATATATAAGAAAATTGATGCACGATAATAATATTTTATGTGCTAAAATAATTCATTTTATTATATTTTAGTGTGGCCAACGACACTATCTTATGAGTTTTATGTATTTGTTTTAAAAGAAAAAAATGCATGATGAATACATAAAATTAAAACAATGTCTGCACGATTTTTATGTTAACTAAATATAAAATATATTTGCATAAGAAGTAAAAATTTTGTCCTGCGGTTCTTTTAGAATGTACATCCTATTACATAAATACTTCTTTTTCTCACCGAAACAGGCAATATTGCTTTATTGCGCCTTGTAAAGACCCGAATGTACAATACCAAATAATTGGACATTGCAGTTTATTGCACCCAATGTGCAACGATAATAAATTTACCTAAATAGCAAATAATGCCTATGTCGGCAAAACAAAGAAATATTCTTAAAGATAAAAAAATTATATACTAATTTTAAACAATACCTTTACAATAGGTAATTTGAATTTTACTTATTTTGTTTAGTTTTTTTGATTTAAATTTTAAATTTTATTCCAATATTTAATTCAAAATAATAGCTAAAAGTTACCAATAGTGTCTACAGGTGAAGAAGACCTAATATAGAAAATAATCTTACCCGCTGATAATTGTTAATTATAATGAGAATGAGCAATGTTTTGTTTACAAATTACATACAGAAAATATTCCTGTATACTCTATTAAAACGCAAGCTTTCCATTTAACGTTCTTTCAACGTTCTTCTATAGAAATTGATATTTATGGACTATTGAGTATATATAAATACATATCAAGCGTTGATATCTATAAATAGAAAGCTACTAAAACCACATTCTAAAATTTCACCCTTTAAGGACTACTACATATATACTGTTTTAAGCACATGTACGTGGTTTCTGTTGACAATTGATGGCAAAAAAACAAATTGTTGATTACCAAACAAATTGCCAAATCGTTTCGATTAAAATATTTTTCTTCTGACAATTTTCCTTTTTCTATTTCATAAAAGTAGTAATTGCTATAAAAACTCAATTATAGGTACATATTATCTATTTACATTGAAAATTTGTCATTTAGAATTACGTATTATAAATATGAAATGAAATGAAATGCAATTTAATTTAACAATTATCTTGTAATTTAAGTGATAAATGAGCTCTAATTGGCAAAACACTAATTACACACTGAATAAACAAAACTCTTTATCGTCCAATTAAACATAATACGATTAAAAATTTACATTTAATATTTATATTTATAGTTGCTAACATCTGTGACATTCTGATTCATATTTCGAATAAATCAAATCTCCAATTATCTTCAAGTCTTAATTTCATTTTTAATTAATTGTCATATACGGCATCGCACCCAGCAAACAACATCCTAATTGCTGTTAGGCTTTAAAATGTTTCATATTTCATTTTTATTTTGTTATTATACATAATTTGTTTGATAAGCAAAATTCATTTTAAAAAATGGACAGTTTTTCATTTTTATTAAATTTCCGACTCGGATATTACATGCAATTTATTATAACTTGATGTCATTTATCTTATTCCGATGAATCATACATTTCTATCACCCGTCACCTCTCCTCCCTTCCGTGTTTTTTTTTAATACCGCACATTCACTGTGTATGCCCATAATAGGGAACCCTTCACAATTTCAGGTGTACATACATATATTATATACATACATATCTACATGTACATCCATACATATATTGTTAAATTTTCCGTTTGGTGTAAATGGTGTAAATATAGAAATGGCATGACATACCTAATTTGAAGTCTATAGAAAATATATGCAAGTGTGTCAACATAGTCAGTCGTATGACGTGTGCATCTATAATTGGCTATATAGAACAATAATAATTATAGCACAAACTGTAATTATTTTCGAGTATAGTATCCGATGTATGTATGCAACATTGAACAGTACATTTACATAGGAATATATTACATAATTAGTAATATTTTAAATAGAAAATTGATGATTCCATAATACATTTTCCTTAGATTCGTTTGTTCATTGCATATCTCTATCTATATGCATACTCGTACCTATATACATATCCATACATAAGGCTGATGCTGATGTGAGCCCAATTATTGAATTGGAGCATAAAACAAAATTAATGAAACTAATTTTAGTTTATTTCGACAACGTCATGGTAGAAAATTTTGCGATTTAATATAACAAAAAAGAAAAAAAAAAGAAAAATTAATTCAGACAATGTCTGCATGAAAGAAATTATTAAGGAATTATAATTAATGGGCATATTGCATGTGATAGTATATGTACAGTACGTACATATGTACAAATGTAACATGAAAATCGACCATTTAGAAAGTTTACAACTGATGGCTAATTAAATATTTAATTAGCACCCTAGTGAATAACGTAGGGCGCAGGTTTCGATTCGTACCTTTCGGTCGCCTGTGTGCAGATTTTAATCGGCCATAAAAAAATGTCTATAAACCTAAAAAAACCCTACGTTAATAAAAATAAATCCCACGGCATAACAGTTTTACACATTTCTATGAAAAATTACATGTTCAAAATTCTTCTCTCATTAATGATAATAGATCAGTTTTTTTTTCTTATTTCTTTTAAATTGTTCACTAGTCATGTTAAGATATTTTAAAAACTTATGTATTATTGCACTGTATCTCATACAAATTTTCGTTAACCACAAATTTAGGCATGATTTCAGTACCCCGATTCTAGTTCTAGTGAGAAAATTATCTCATCGAACCGGAATCGGGGTGCATTGGTGAAATGATGTCGTCGTTCAGTGTTTTAATATTTTTATTGAACCAATCAATAAACGATGTGTATAATTTGTACAAATATATTTTGTTATTGACAGAATTATATCTATTAATTTTTTTCCTTTTTTTTATATATAAAAGAGTTGTGAAATTCTTGTGAATATTCATTTTGAAAATATTCTCCACCTGCAGCGGTATGGTGATCTCAACTATAAAAAAAATGGAGAAAAATTTACGCGTGAGTTTTCTCGCCTATTCATATTCACTTCGTCTGTTAAAAATACTCACCATTCCGATATTGTGATTACAAAACTCACTTTAAGTGAAGGTGAACCTTTTATTTTTAGTTCAGTACCAAATCTAGTACTTTTTTTAACAAAAAATGCGAAAATTAAACGTCAAAGTTGTCGCGTTGAACCTTGTTTACAAAATTTTTGTAATAATAAATAATTATTATTTAAATAATAATAATAAAATTGTAATGGATGTTGATTTACTCCAAGCTAATTTATTCTCGCTTTTGTTCTCGTTGGAGGACGAAAACGAAGAAAGGAATTATTTGAGTATCAGTAGCAGACATCTTAACACAAAGGACCCCTTCGATATACCGAAATGGCAATTTATAGGATTTTATCATGTTTACACAAATTTGACGTCAAGTCTCATTGACGAACTGACACCATTATTGCAGAAAAGTCGGTACAATAACAATGTGCCTTTTATATCCTTACATTGTGCCACTAAAGATAAAATTGTCGTATATTCTTTATATTGACACCGTAAATGAAAAACATAATTGAAAGAAAATTAGAATCAGCAAATAATGAAAATTACCATTTTCGGTGGCATTTTCTGCTTCGCAAAAACACGTGAAAATATTCACTTTTAATTTACACCTTCAAAATAGGAGGTGGAAATTTTAACATTTGAAGTAAACAATTCCACGTTCAAATAAACGTGAGTTTGGAATCACAATACCAAAAAGAGAAAACTCACTTATTCAGATTTCACACGCAGTGAAGTTTTTCACTCTGTAATCACAATGCCGCTGCTGGAGAATTTTACGTGTGAATTTTGTTAATAGACCAAAAAAAAATATTTTAAATTAAATTAATTGTTGTTTAAAAAAAAACCTGATGTATGAACATACAGTGCTTTCCGCACCTTTTTTTTTGCACCACAGGGTATCCTTAAATCCTTCAACTGTCCTTATAACCCTTCCATATTTTCAGAAAATATTAGTGTTTGAAAATAATGAATATCTGCATTTATTGATTTCTCAGATATCAATCCTAACAACTAAGAGAAATTACTGAATTCCGACTTTTTCATACAAAATATGCCTTACACCTATTTTTATGCACAGCGCTGTATGTAGAAAAGTACATAGTATTTTCTTTTCAATTTTTTTTTTATTAACTTAATATGATAAGATATGAAATCAAAATTAACTAATCTTCAGAAAATTCTCCAAAAATGTGTATGAATTGTTACTTTTCTTCTTGTTATTATTATGAAAAATAAATTTTTTTTTTGCTCAAATATCAAATAAAGAAAATTCTCTAGTTGGGAACTATTTAAGAGAATATTTTCAAAAAAAAAATTAATCTAAACTTCTCTTTCGAGAATATTTTCTACTCACAACCCAGGTTTATAATAAAAGTTTCTCACAAAATTTTGAAAACTAAATAAACCTCCAAACTGAAGGAATATAAAAACAAAACCAAATTGTTTTCTTTATCAATTTATAATCTACCCCATAATCGTATATGTTTTCTGTATTGATTTATAATAACCCCATCGCTCGATCATAAAGAAAAGATTTTATGTAACAAATATTGATGATAATTTATTTTCTCAGCACAAAAGAATCATAAAAACTGATTTGTATTAAATAATTTTGAGAAGTATTTGAACTTTAGTTCCTGTTTCAATAATATATACATGTGTATATAGATAGATGTATACCTTATATATTTATTTATACTCAAACATATACCTACACATATTTATACATTTTGTGCTATAAAAATATTCTTCGAACTCATATCCTCTATCTATCTCTATACATACATACTTCTATTGAATTGTAATGGCAATACAAATAAAATTGCGTTTCTACAAACACAAATAAATAATAACTAGTTGGTATGGGTAAATATGTGTACAATTGTATATATGCACATGAATACATATATATTTATTGTATAGCACGGAAGTAGTTTCATAAAATAACATGAATTATTATTTGTGGTTATTAGATAAATGCAATATACAAAAATAAATTACAGAATAGATAGTCCATGTTTAAGCCAACCATCTAGGTCTAGGTATCAAAAATTCAAAATCAATAACTACTCAAACCTCAACAATTTAATTTTAGAGAAATTCTATAGAATCCAACTAAACTGAATAATTTTATATGCATAGATACAATGATTTTAATAGTTTAGTAGACATAAGACTATGATATTCATAATTAAATAAACAAAAATACAAAAATCAAAATTTAATCTAATAATAAGACAAATGTTTTTGTTTTATTATCACTATCAACATCAAGTATACATAGTTCCCTTAAATCTTTTAAATACACATTGCTTATGCTAAAAATTCTCCCTATTCTCGTTTAGAACGCCGTGATATTTTTTTTTAATTTTAATGCGTCTCCATTTTGCGGAATTTTTTTGAATGTATAATATTTTTAAATATTTATTTCCCTATAAATAATTTCGCGAAAATATACTTCGAAATACTTCTAAAATTGTTTATTTATTGGGCTTAATCAAATCAATCAGAAGCACAAGAGTTTGCTAATAAAATTGGATCTTTATCATGGTTTATATGCGACCATGTGTGAGAATGCAGAAGAAATTATTCCACATTTATGTAAATAAATTAGAAAGTCATTTCTGGTAATTAAATGTTCAATGAATTTTCTCAAATTGCCTTCAAATTGTTTTGGAATCGTGCATTGTCTTGAAAATGTCCAAGCACGTTTAGTTTGTATTGTTTATTAATTTCAATATATTTATTAAACGTGTAAAAGATTGCAAAACTTCTTTTTAACACTAGATTTACGGACAAATTATGTATACTTCTAGATATTCTATATAAATTAAACAGGAATAGGAGTAGAGGGTTGAAAGTGAATGTATATAAATAATCGTATTTTTATATAAATAAAAGTTAACATAAATGCCTATAAAAATGCTTTTAGAACTTCAATAATTTTGAATCAAAATTTCAAAATCCGTCAAAATGACGGGTTCCGTAAATCTAGTGTTAATTTCTACTCATATGTGTCACTTAAATTTCTTTTTTAATATTGTTATGCATTTTCATTGAAGTTTTCTGGATAAATTAGTTTCAACATCACTCACTTACTCTTTACCATTGGTAATCTAAAAATGTATTGCTACTGACAAGAAATCAGTGTTCCTCATCCTTTTACATTTTTTACATTAATCCGCTGTAGGTAGATATTTTTATGTATTAATCCAATTTTGCTTTTTATTTAATTATTTTGAGTGTATGTGAATAAGAAGAAAAATGTTGTAGTTTTGACAACATTTTATTTGTTTTCCATAAAAAATATCCATCTCTACCAATTTATCCATATATCTATCACTGCTTAATTTAGCCTAGAAAACATCAATTCTTTCTTTAAATTACAATAGAACCCCTTTAAATAAAATCAATTTTCCTATTACTATACAAACAACATAAATTCGCTTTCCGTCCTATAAGTCGCGAATAAATAATGGTACAAAATGGCAATGTTTACTTGAAACTTGATGTTTACTGGAATATTTACCGCACTTTAACTCAATAATCCAATTATCCTCCCCTTTTTGTACGTGTTCTGCCCAATTTCCATTCTTCAAAATCAACATTTAACGAACAAAATCAATAAAAACTCTTCGATCGTATATGGTACGTGGTACGTGCGCTAGTAAATGCTATATGCTGGTGAGAAATAACATAATCAAACACAATAGAATGTTGTATGTTTGGGCACCAGGTGTCGTCGTGCGTCACCACCATCACTCACTATGCATCACTGTGCAGAATTATGACTGCAATGTGAACAATCACCGATTTATATATGTAATATACCAATTATACTTATGTGGGCGATGGTAGAGAATTAACTGAAATGAGGGTTGCTGCTTGGCCAATAAATAGAGGAGTTTTTTTTCCTTTCACTAACATTAGTGACGTATATATGCTAGACCTTTTTGAAAATCTGTAAAACAAAAATCAAAAGTACTTTTTGGATTAATTTTCAAAATTAGAACAATAATAATAAATGAACATTTTCATATAGATTTCTGATTTGTCTTTCTATATTAGAAATAGAGTGGGAGAAAACCATGTGTTTTTTTATATTAACATGTAATACTATGGGCAAAAAAAAAACATTTTATTTTTAGTTCAGTACCAAATCTAGTGCTTTTAAATCATAAATGAGTTTTCAGTATATCGTCCAATCTTTTATTTTGCCCTTACCGAATCTTCAAAATGTTTCTTTTTAGCGAATTATACATTAAAAAAACCAATTGATTTAATTATTTAACATTTTTTTTTTAAGAAAAATCTTTAAAATCAATAGAATTTTTAAATCACATCACAACGTTTTATTTACGTAAACATTTACATATCATATCAAAAACTTATTGTAATATTATTTAAACTTTTCTTCAAGACGGATCGAAATATTAAAACTGCACTACTGAAAACTTGCAATTTTGTAGATAAGTGACTATTACATGTGGGTGGTCACAGAATTGTTTTTTCTCAGTACATTATCTTCCGACCTCGGATCTTATTTGTAGTTTTGGGACCTCACAAATACATAAGTATGCATTTGTGGTTCATTTTATTTTCTAGGTATCTATACTTATTGTAATGTTGAGTGATTTTTCAAAAATGTCATCAATGTTCAATTAGAATGCATGTAAGTATGTATGTTCATTCTTTTATTATGAATTTACGAGTAATATTGGAGGATTAGGCAATCAACGTTGCATTTATATTGCAACCATTACGTCGCAATTTCAAACAACATTTTACATGACAATTTAAATGACAACATGGACAACAGCAAGTGCAAAGCACGTAGACAAATATTTGTGTACTGAGATTTTTGTTTTTACAGTTATGTGTGTTTGTTAAATGATCAACGGAATTGTTTACTTTTTTATAAAAATGATTTTTTCTTGTATTCTTTGACAGTCTAATTCTAACTAATTATAGTCTAATTCTAACTAAAAATAGTTTTATAAATAATTTTAATAATAAATTTAAAAATTAAATTATAATTTATAAACAAATTGTTGAAGATGTCACAGTGATAGCTTTAAGTTCTATATCATTTCTTTTATTATTGATTTATCAAGATCTAGTTCTAGGTCGTAAGATTTATTTTGTATATACCCGTATATAATAATATAAAAAATTATGCATCTTTTGATATCGGTCAAATAAATGTGGTGGTAAAAAGCAAAGAAATTTTTAATTCTGTTTTATCATGGCATGGGCAAGTTCTAATGAGCTCACATTGATCGTGCAGAATAAAATAAGCGGCGTAAAATAAAAAAAGCTATACAATTTAGAATTTAAATATTTATTCAAAAGAATTTGTATGTGAATATGCACGGTTCCCCTGATGGGCCACCAGATGGGCCCATTAGACATCCCTTTTTTATGTTGCCTATAATTAAAGGCTTAAAGCCTCACTCTTTTTCTTGTATTAATGTCCTGCTCCGCATAGTTAGTCTCCGTCATCGTAAATCAGAGTTTTAAATTCTTCTAAATTGCTACTTAAGTAACTGTAGGAGGATTGGAACTTCACTTAAAATTTATTATTTGCTAAAATATTTTTTTTATTTTACTGTTAACGATTTCTAAATATAAACAAAGGGGAAATGGAATTAGGGTATCATTTTACTAGTTTTTAAATTTAGTTTTCTAGTCTTTTTAATAGCTAGTCACATTTAATGATTTAAGTATATAGTTATGTATAAACAACAAGAATTAATATGGTTAAACATTAAATCCTTCAAGTAAATATATATGTATACAATAGAAAACATCGACCAAATATCCCAATCTCAACCCTTTTCAATCCATTTTTTTTTTTTTTTTGGAAATATAAAAATAAAGTTAATAAATAGCATCGGGTACGTGTAGGTATTTTCAGAATGTAGTTAAGAATGAAAGAGATAAAAAAACAGTTTTTTATCTTTTATATTTCTATATATGTATTAAAAAAAAAGGGGATGCAGTGTTGCTAAGATTGTTTGGTGGTAGAATGGCAGCTTAAAGGAATTGGAGTTTACAGCTATTCTATCACTCAAATATTATGCTCCAAAATAATTTTTTTTATTTCCAAATGGGGGTTTTTTTTTATAAAATTAAGAAATATACTTAAACATTTTACGAGCCACATACAAAACGGAGATTTTTCTAATCAAGAATTGTAGGCTTTTTGTAGCCATAAAGCTTGAGTAATAAATTTTTATTTCTATGAATACTGACATTTAGGTAGCCAGTAAAAGCAAAAAATGACAATATTCATCAAATTTTTTATGTTCAAAAAATTCTAACGAAAAATATTATTTTCGAAGAAAAAAATCTTCATTTATTTATTTAAGTATATTGATTCCAAATCAATGGTCGACAGTGAGTCAATATGAAAATCCCTAAATATTAATTTTACTTCCAAACAGCATCAATTCAATGTTAGCAACCCTAACTAGAATTAATGTGCGAAAAAAAAATTCGTATATCTACAATACATACAAAAATTCTCCATTCCTCTGTCTAAACATAAATTACGTAAAATCGATTTCCCAACTTTTCTCTGACCACTTTCCTTTCTTCCTACCATTGAATTTAATGGCGTTAATTAAAAAAGTTCTCTCTTCCATAATAATAATAATAATGGAATGGAAGAACTTACGGAGTTCGAAAAAGTATTAAAACGAATAAATGTATTTCCGCACCTCATACCTCACTAGTACACCCTATACCCATAAGCGTCGCATAGTATTATTTTGTCAAGTGGCCTCTAGAGGGTTATGTGACCTCCCCATTTTGTTTTGTATTAATATTAATTCTAAGTTTGTGTGCATTTAATATTTTTATTGGATCATATATGCGATATGAGAATTGTGGCCCTAGGTGATTGTTGCTTTTTGTTATTGTTATTGCTACCCTTTGTGTATATATTTGGTTTTGGAATAAATTCATTCCCACGTGGTATGGGGTTAGGTGGTAAATACATACGATTATTATGCTTTTGGTTCTCCTGGTTATAATTGGTATGCTCATATGTCACACATGTTGGGGTCATGGCAGACGTCATTCATGTGTGAATTCCGTTTCAATTGGTAATGATACATTTACATGCAATATGCTTTGTTTTCTATATTTTATATATATACCTACCTACTATGTAACATTATGTACATTACCTACATGCAAACGTACATACCTACATCTTTACACACATCCACACATACATATTTATATGTATGTATGTATAAATATACTTTATGACAAGGGTTGTTTTTGTTAAGATTCTACGTTTCTTTATATTGTTATTTTGATTATGATGTGATTAATGTATTTTTGGGGTTAACCTTCTTGATCGTTCTGTCAAAAGGTTTAATCGTAAGGAATATAGATGAGGTGGTATAAGTCTTGTGATTCCGTTTTTTGTTTTCTTGCCTAATTTGATAACGGCTAGATTTATCAAGAACAAAGGGTTACATTTATAAGAAAAAAATTCACGAAAATCTTGATCTTTGTATAGGTATGTACAATAAACACAATTTTATTTGTGAAAATGAGAATTCAATATTTGTTTACTAATTAAATAAAAATTTCTAGTATGCGTATGACTAATTTGTGTTGATAAAAAAAAATATAGAATAAAAAATACAACTTTATTTATTTAACTTAGTTTTGTTTGAGGAACTTATAATTTTACCATTTTTCTGATGGCAACACGAAATAGATACATTACATAATACTTAGGAATACTTAGATCTTAGAACATAATATGGATATTATAAGTACCTTAAAGTTTGCCCATAATCATAAAACTTTGTTTGCATTAGAAAATGTTCTTATATAGTGCGTTTAGTTAATTTTATAAAATTTTTATTTACTATGATTGACCGCATTTTTGTGTACATATATATTTTCTTAAGAAATGTTATATGGATAGTTGTAAGAGCATTTGAGTTCAACAAAAATGCATAATTTTATGCTTGTTCGCTTATTTTTAATTTAATTTTGCTCTTTACAACGCCCGTAAAGGAAGTTAATAGGTGTCTAGATAGTGTTAAATTTACTAGTCAATCTTTGTACAGAAAGTTATTTCCTAAACATGTTTCCGTATAATGTGTTGTCTAAATGAAGGGGATTTATACTGTACTGTATTATGCAGTTCTTTTTACAATTTAGTCCTTATAACGTTTAAATTCTTTGACTATATATTGAAAATATTGTATTGATCAAGTTAATGCCGTAATCAGTTGAATATTTCTAAAAATTTGCAGAAATTTCCGGAAATTTGTAATCAAACATTTACAAGAACTTCTTGAAATTTCTGGTAACTTCTAGAATTTTTTGAATTTATTTTGTTTTTTATTTTTTTTTTTATGAGAGATCATCTTACTTGTAGTAATTGAAGTTTGGGCATTTAAACTTATTTTATAATACATACAGTATGTAAAAAAAATAGGTGTACTAAGGCATATTTTGTATGAAAAAGTTCAAATTAAGTAATTTCTCCTTTTTGTTAGGATCGATATTTTGATCGATCGAAATAAGGACAGTTTCAGGATACGCAGTTGTACAAAATATAGGTGCGGAAATAAAAGTGCTACAAAATACCGTAATAAAACCATAGAAATACTGTAGTACACTGGTTAGTATAGGTTATAGGAGATATACCAACCAGTGTACCACAATATTATTACGGACATCCAAGAGCTATCCTATTAAATACAATAACAGCATTTTTTTTAAGTAACGCCACATAATGACCAAATGCGGATAAATTAACCACCCTTTTGTTCTTTGTAAAAATACCTAGCCCTATTAGGTATCCGTTTTTTTTGTTTGAATAGGAAATATTTAGAAAAGAGAACATGATAAATATAGATATAGACTTATAGAGAATTCATTTTTGGGGAAAAGCATTGTTTAATTAAATATAACTAAATTACACTGGTTAAACGTTAAAGTATACAATACCAACAAAAAGCATTAAAATATGAAATGCTTTTGACCTTATATCTTAAAAACTATAGTTGAATAGTTAAACCGATTTCTTTAATAAAGTCTTCTGCTATCAAGAACGCATTGAGATAAATTATCGAAATTTTAGATTTAATTTTTATATACCGTCGTGAGAACTCTGCAAATGGGTTGTGTTTAAAAAAAAAGTTAGGATTATGCTCTTATTGTTTATTAAAAATAAATATGGCATTACATTTTAAATTTGTAACAATAGCTATAAATTATTATTATGAAACAAACCAAAAAACCACAATAAATTATGAAAAGTTATGTAAAATTAATCTAAAAACAAAAGATCAAAAATGGTATATAATGTAATGGAATATAATTGAAGTTATTACAACTACGCGAGTATGTTCTTGTGGTTATATGTATGTACTGTACATACACATATAAAATATCTCAGAAAACATTGCTGGTTGCCGGTTCAAGAGTAGTAAAAGTATAAGATAAATGGAAAAAGTTCAATGAACTTTCTGTATTTTACAAGACATCGTATACAAAATGCATTATCTCTTTTTGCACCACATAAATATAAATGGCTATGCCGAATATATTGTCTCTATCTGGCGTATTGGAGTGTATTTGCAGAAAAACAGCCAAACGATATTATGTCTACAAATCAGATATTTTATGGATTTTATTCGTTATATCGTGTGTGTACATTTTTTTTTATATATATACATATATAATTTTTCTCACACTTTCCCAAGCACATCTTAAAATTAAGATAGTTTTTGTGGCATTTATCTGCATCAACGGATCAAAAAACAAATAATTTATTTTCATTTTTGATTGACTTGAAGAAATGTGTTTTTTCCATTGATGTTTTTTTAATTCTAATTGGAATCAATTCTTGAAACATCACATACTTAAGTCAGAAGTCTGAAGCGTAAAGACACATGTGTTTGTAGTACTTAATAGCTTTTATGTTATGGTCCCTTCAAACGTTAATTAATAATATGTGATGATTGACAATAGCAACTGTTTTCTTTGATTTTGATTATTTTAATATTAATATGAATTTCGGTTTAGGTTGTTAGGAACATCTTCAAGAACATTTGCTTAATTATTTAATTATTGTATTTAAGCCATCTGTGTAAATAAATATTTTCGTATAAAAAAAACTTAAATTCATGAACACAATCAATAAAACATAAAACAACAGAAAATATTAAATTTAATGGCATCTTTTCTATAAAAAAAAACTATAATTTCAGCCTCCATAGATAGCAAAAATGTCAGAAAAAAGAACCATTAGAAATTGGATAAATTTCAAATGTAAATAACATCTACAACATCCCTCCAAACATCTTTAATGGCTTTACATAAAGTCAATGATGACATTGTTAAAGTCTATTTGCTCTGCATATAACTTGATATTTTTGCAATATCCTCTCATAATTACATAACAACAAAAATAAATAAACTACATATGTATATATGTACAGTACATACGCATATCTTATAATAACCCCATCATCCATATAGAATCGTTATCTTTTTTGCTGTATAATCTATGAGTATCCATTTATTTGCCTGGCCAACATACTTTTCCTCTACATACTTATATACCATATAAATGTTATGTATATATATAAATATATAGTATATATAAAACGCAATTCTTGCCATCACCCTTCTGTCAGAAATATAAAGCCAAATCTCTTCGTCTACTGTTCCCTAGGGCATCTTTGATGTACACATGGTTTAAGGAGGAGAATGAGTGTTGTGCCAGAGACCGGTAATTGTGCTACACAAATCTAACCCTGATAGGGAATTTATTTTTCTCCGAAAATAAAGAAAAAGATAAAGTCTGGTGTGCCTCTGGAAACAATGGTAGAAAAAGAATACAAAGAAAATAAATAAAAGGGAAAACTGAGATGTCCAAACGAACAAAAGAAAAATTTGTGCATGGCAAGTTAAGTGAATGTCTGACTTTTGTGTTCGAGTAAATTTGTCTTCCGCAATGATGATTACGGGTTCATTAACTGGTTTTTCTTTCCTGATTTTTGTGTTTTTTTTTTGTGGTTTTCCTTGTGAGAAATGCAATTGAATGATAAATTGCTTTCTTATTTAAATTATGATTTATTGGCTAGGTACACATTATTCTTCTTTCTTTTTCTACATAATTTAATGTTAAAATGGAACGTTAAAACCAAGTCCCAAGGCACTGTTGAGGCATTGTCTCATTTCATTTCATTAATATAATTAAAAGTTAGATAGATATCTTTGTAATATAGTGTAACGTCCCTCAATGGTCGTCACATACATATAATGTATCTTGTATTAAATTATTGTTATATCTAAAGTAAATGTTATGTTTAAATCTATCTCCTGTCCCAATGTCCTATACACCATCCATTTGTGTATCAACTTCAATGTTAATCCAACGGTATGGAATTGGCTGGACTGGATAAATGTAGACGAGAGGTTTGGACGTGAAGAGTGTATTCCTAACCGCCCAAGTGGCAAGAGTGCTTTTTAGACCGCTTAAGCGGCAAATAATAAATTTACAATTAAATACACACAAAAGTACCAACAGTTATTAAAATACAGATCAGTGATCGCAAAACATACAACACAAGGAACGATGAAATGAGGAAATTTACACTATAACATAACTATACACACTAAGAAGAATACACTAAGAAGAACACACTAAGAAGAATACACAGAGAAGTAGAAAATAAAATTACACGTGCAACGAACCCCTCTCTATTAAAATTTTATGAAATATTAAAACTGAATAAATTAACGTAAATAAATATTTGCTTTTTTTCTATTTTTCTTTAATCTTAAGTATTGTAATACCCAAAGACGAGCCGGGGTGTTACAATAGTAGTGTTAGCATTAGAATTTTCGGCATTATAAGCCCAATCAAATGTTTGAATAAAGTAAAGGCATTAATTTTAAACTTTCAAAATTATTAAAAAGGTACAAAGCACTTCTTTTAATGGTTAACAAAAAATTTTGTCTTATGTTAAATTTGTTTTTGATTTAAAAATAGCAATTTTTTTCTGCCCAATCAGTTAAGGCAGTTTCATAAAAATATTTAATGAATATTACCAGAGTTGTAGACAATAGGGCGTTTCATAAGTTTATTATTAATTATGTTAACACTACTTTACCTACTAACTCTAATCTAAAGGTTAAATACATAAAGTATCGTTATTATGTTGTTGTTAATTTAAAATCAAACAAAATATTTATTAAGAACACAACAGCTTTTTTTAATGTTTCCAACACAAAAGCATAACATTGATACGTAAATCTTAAATAATTTCATACGAACACACGTAAGGTGTAAATTGAGTTATTCTGACATAACATCGTAAATTTTGCTCTAAATATTCATATGAAAATAATGTTAAAAAAGGGGGCGCACACGATATATAATTTTCAATTTACTTTTATCGTTATACTTCAAAAAGAAGAAAAAAAAATCTAAAAATAAATTTTTTTTTCCTGAATTTGAATACATTGTGTTGGTGATGGTTTGAAAATGAGATTTTTATTGTTCGATTAAACGAAAGATGAACGAAATAAATTTACGAAAAGAGTTCTATATCAAAAATATTGTTTTATACAATCCCAAGTAGCATTTTTTGAAACATTGAAAATGGAATTGAAAAAAGAAAATTGTGGATCGTACGTACACCGTTGAATAAATTCAGTATAGATCGATAAAAAAGGGGATTTTTGGACTGACTATCGATTTGCTATTTACTACAGTTGTGGTGTAATTAGGATTAAAACGTTCCAATTGTTTTTTTTCCGTCTTTTTCGCTCGAACTCAACAACAAGTAAGTAAGAGGAACGACTGAAACTCTACCAAAAGTTCAGCGATGCTGAGAATACTGTTTATATGATTAGTACAAATCTTCTTGGCCAAATCTCGCTTACTCCATACAAAAGATTAGGTTCAGTTTTTTGCGTTTCTACCTAGTCCTAGCCGAATGGTGCTAGCGGAAGAGTTAAGTCATAAATAAATTGTACATAAAGCCTTAAATAGTTCATTAAATTGCAAGTATATAATGACGTTTAGTTTTTCTAATATTATATACATACATACATATTTAGGATCAATATTTACATAACAGAAAATATGGCTAAGTGCGCCATTTTAATTAGCCAATTATGTAATATCGTACAATTGTACTCGTTTCTGAATGTCGTGTTTGAGCGTGTCAACTTGCTAAACGGTATACAACATTGTAAAATATAATCATAAATTTATTTCTAAGCGATAATTATTGATGGTATAACATAAGTATATACATATGTACAGTATACATATATTGTACATATTATTTACATTATATGTATACCCGCCAATAATTTACTTTATATAGATATTTAATAGAATATTTCACGCTGTAATAAAACTAATGTAGCCATATGTTCAAAATACACCACGTCATTGCTACAGCAAACCAATAAAGTTGGATTACATTAATAAGAAATCAACCTCAATAATTCAGTTATTCCATACAAAACGATGTCTAACGACTCATTGTATGTGGAATATATAATGGAGTTAAAACAAATGCCAATAAATTTCACCATTTATAATAGCCAGAGAAAGTTGCATATGGCGTTTATCTATAATACTTACCTACCTGGTTGTGCTTTACAAGTTTTTTTTCTTTTTAAAATTTAATTAAAAACTTGTTGTGATAAAAGATCTATACAAATATGTACATAGGTAGGTACTTATAGTTCATAAATAACGAAATAAGTGACTTTGACACCATTGTTTACCCAGAGGTTATAGTTTTAAATTCCATTAACGGTGTCAAAAGTTGCTATTATAATTTTTATTTTAATAAACATTATGACATCACATTTCGTTTACAATAAATATTTTGTATGAAGCCATTTGCTATCAATTATTTCCTCCAAACTATTTGGTATTGATTCTACCAAATTTCTGACCATTTTGGATTTATCATCTTCTTGTATAGCTCTTTTTATTTTTAACACCACAATAGCTTATTTTTTTTATGTCAAAATTTTAAATAAGTTTCTATTTTATTTTAAAAGATTTTTTTAATTAATTGTAATACAAAATTTAATTCAAAAATAAAATGGCTGAAACTGTAATTATGGTTAAACCACTAACTGTTGCCGAACAAATTCGGTTGGACAAATTTAACGAAAAAGAATTGACTCGACTTCAACAAAAATATCGTAATAATGCTAACGGTAAAAATGCAATAAAAGAAGACAAAAACAAAGCTAAGAATATGCTTAAAAATTTGGAACAACTCAGAGTGGAGCGACACAATGTAAAAGCTGCCCTTGCAGTTGCAACCGGCACCACTCATCTTAGACTGTATGAAAATAACATTGAAATGCTAGATCATCATGTAACCAGTCAAGAAAATATTCAAAAAAGTATCGTCACGGTAAAAATACAAATCGGTCAAATTAATATGCAATTAAAACGTATTGACCAAGAACGATTTCGCGTTACAACAACCGCCATTTCAGATCATCAATACAAAACCAACTTGCAAAAGGCACAGAAAAAGTTCGAAAGTCTCGAGGATCGATTGGATGTTTCCAAGAAACAGGAATATCTAAAAATATCTGATAATACAAGTCTTAGATCGATTATTACGCATATGCTGAACGATCGACATTTGTTCAACAAGCATTGGAAGAAAATGATAATGCAATTAAGTCACGATAAAAAGTTTTTGGTCGATTTGGTCGAACGTGCTGTACTGGCATTTAATCAAGGAGCTGATCTATGCATAAAGATCGACTCCCTTAGAGAGAAAGCGATCCGCGATAAAAAAATGCACATTATCGAACTATTGGATATGATTCGAAAATTAGATGCTGACCAAAAATTACATACATTTCTTGGCATTAAGGGTAACGTACGTGGATTAATGGATTTGGAGAATCGAGAATATACACGTCGTGCCATGTTCAGAAACGAACATTCAAAGAAAATAAAACTGTACAACAAAGTATTTGGAAAAGTTATTGATTTCTGTGAAGTTAGCAATATAAATGAAGCAGCCAAAAAATTCGAGAAATCTGAAAGCAACTACTTTGCTCATTTTAATTATATGATTAATCTTAATAGTCAGATCGAGTTTCTCAATACATCGTTGAATATTCTGCACAATAAAATCAACTATAACAAAGAAAACAATGAACGATCTAGTACAATCAGAGGAAATAAAGTAAAAAATCTGAGAGAAGAAGAAATCTCTGAAAAAGCTAAAACAATTGATTTGGAAGAAAAAAATGAAAATTTGCAAAATCTTTTACAAACTCACTTCGGAAAAATTGGTGAGATTTTTGAACTACTGGGCTGTGATGCTAGACCGCTAACTCAGCTACTGGGCAAAAATGAAGAAGTAACAATTTTCAATGCTAAAAAATACTTGGAAATTTTGGACACACGGTTAAATTCGGTTCTGAATTATGTTTACTATGCTGAACGTAAAAAAGATGACTTTGATTCGACCGAAGTTATTGTACGTTCAGTTCAGAAACCTAAAACAGACCCAACGCCAATTGAAGATATTGTATTGGTTCAACAATGTGCTGAATGTGCCGAACGGGAAGATGTTAATCGATACGATGAGGAAATTGTTTGGCCAATGGAAATGATTGACATTCGTAATAAGGTGAGGAATAAAACCAAGGCGCCCGAATTACAGCAGCGATTGCATAATATTAGTAAATGTACATTGCCGAGATCAAGAGCCTTGGTAAACAAAAGATATCAATAAAAATCATTTCAATTGTATCATCTTTTTCTGTTACTCGATGTTGAAGTGTAAAAAATTGACAAATTTGTCTTTTATTATTTGTTCCTTTTATTCTCTACTCTAAGGTATCGTTAATCGTTATGGGTTATGTACTAGAAAAACAGTATTTTTTACCTTTGACAGAATTAAAATGTCAAGAGTATTTATTTATGTAAGTTACATTATTTACATCGCTATGGAACACCCTATGGATATCGATTTTCAGTTATCATTATAATTTTTGAGGATCGGTATTCTGATCGCATTTGCTTTTCTTTAATTCATAAAATAACAATTTATTTAACAGTTCCTTTTCTTTTGTTTTCATTAAATTGAAATATGTTTTTCGAATTTATTTTTATTATATTTCCATGGAAGAAGAATAAGACTAACATTAGCTAGAAAGAAAACTCTTTTACTATTGTAAATTTTTTTTCGTATTTATATAAAATTTTCAGTGAACAATTGTACAATGTACAATGTACATACCATACAAAACACGATTTTAGGTTTTTCTTTTATCGCTGAACATAATAATAAAAATAAAAATAAATATAAATTGCAAGAATATTTGCGCCCTCTTTTACATAATTCTTAAATAAACTTGCTGAAACCAAATTCGCACCGTTGCTTCGATATATAACTCAATTTACAACTCATTTGTTTATTTGAATTTGAATTATTTGAATTAAACTGAGAGTTTTTGTTTTAAAATATATTTTTTGATTATATACATAGAAATGTTTGATTTGGAACATGGTGATGGTGAGGGATTAGGTAAATATATTCATAATAATGCCAGATACCTAATACACACATACACATCTTCTTCTTCTTTGTGGCGAGATCTATCTTGATCTACCAATTAGCACAATTGTGCCGTTTTGTTACCACTGAATA
>JANSTT010016686.1:0-20485 GCA_026745375.1 Platyura marginata | reverse complement strand
GAATAGAAAATGTTGTTATGGCTTGTACTTACGGTAGCAATATTGTTGTTAACATTACCGGAATAGCCCTGATTATAACAGTTATAGTAAGAACATGGACTGATTTCAAACAATTACTACTACTAATAATGTCATTGTCTTTCTTTGCCAACAAATTATTGACGTTATTAAGTAAATCAACGAGTAAATCACAAACTCGGGACCACTTTGTCACCCTTTTTATACAACCAATTAGTACAATGTCCAAATATACATATATGCCAAAATTGTATAACTCCAGTTAAATATTTAAATAATTTTAATTAATTTCTATATACCATCAACGGACCAAGTTGTGCATTTGAGAATCATAACAAATAATGTAGGTAAATGGTTGTGGATAAGGTATACTTTTAATACATTTGTTATTAGAATTTATTTTTATATATTTAGCAAAAAAAAAAAAAAAAACATACATAATATTCTGCCCACACCATTGCTACACATAATAAAAGAAAATTAAGAGAAAAAACCATCCGAAAATTATTTACCAACCCAAAACACGCTTAACTCCCATAACCATTTCTCTGCGCCATTCTTCCATAAAGATTCCTTTTTACATAATTCATACGATTTTCCAGGATGGCATAGTAGAGTAGAGTATAGTCATATTTTAGTATAAAAGCCACCTTAATAATACGTAGAGAGACTAATTATTCGAAAAAGAGCACCAACTTGGGACACGTTAATCCAAGTGTTGTGTGACCATCCGCAAAACCCTATAGAAAGTCTTACGAAACGACGACGATGACGCCCCCTCTAAACCAAGTGCAAAATTCATTATTTAGTTTAAAAAAAAAAAAAAATTAAGAGTTTTTAATTTTTTTTTTCACTCTTCGAGAAAATGTTTTGTTACTTCACTATATGGATCTATGTACACAACATACATACCTAGTACATATAGATAGAACGTATATACATATATATATATATATATATATATATGTATATGTAGTTGTTTATGAATCCTGCCAAATTACATTTTTAGAGAATTCCATGTGCTCGAAACTAGGGAAAATTGTCGAAACAGACAATTTATTGAAGAATTGAGAATGATTTCTCTTGAGGCCAACTCATGAAAAACAGATGAAAAGTTTCTGCTTTGATGCATGCATTTTCCTATTTGTTTTGATGTGGTTTTGAAAGTTGAAAGATTTGTTTGTTTCAGAGTTGGTTTTTTTTTTTTTTTTTTACTGTAATATTATTTTCTAGCTATTTAAACTTCTCTATTATATAACATATTATTGACATGTGTATTTGGTTGCTTTTAAGTTCAGTTTTTTTTCATTTTTTTTTATTAAAAGTTATATACTTACTTTTAATATTTTGTTATTTAGTAATGTTTACCAAATCACTTCACCAAAAACAAGAAATGTATTTTTGTAAATAATTTCAACGCAAATCAATCTCTATGAAATCTAAAGTGGAATTTGAACTAGCCACCAAAATAACGATAAAATTTTACCGAGGAGCGTAGGCCGTAGGTACTAAATACATTCATTTTATTATATGAGATTCTGTCAATTATTAACTAGAGAAATAAATATCGTATTTAATAGTTCTTGATAATTTTTATAAAAACCATAAAATCAATTATTTTCACACCAAGAAAATTCTTGGCACCAGACAAACTGCAACAAAATATCATATTTTCAATCACAAAATAAAATATATTAATAGTATAGTGGAGAGAAAAAAAAAGTATTATTAACTTTTGTGACAATTTGGTTTTACGCTGCCATTTATATGTTAAAAATGTGCAATAAATCATGCTATTTTAGCTGCATGCCGAATCATTTTCATATCCCGTTGAAATCGTAAAACTGTCAAAATTATTGTAATGAAATATATTCATTTGGTGAAATAAATACATGAACATTGTTTTATGGATTTTAGTCTTTACGATCAGGATGAAAAATTTGTGTTTTATATATTCATTATTGGTATGTATATTTGTATATAATATTTGCATACAAACAGGCGCTTTGAATGTCTGTATATAGATTTGATATTTCTCGCTAATGTTATTGTTTCTTTTGATTATGATTATATTATGATTATTAGTATTAGTATTAGTTTTTGACGCATTTATTTTTTAGTAAATAGTTACGTATGTATGTAGTTGGAAAACTATAATATAGGACCTAAATAACTTAATTTGTCAGAAATCGTTTTTTTTGGTAGTAGGTAATACTAGAAGTGTCCAAAAAAGCTGTCCCCCAACCCTTCGAACCCCTCCCATACAATTGTTTGGTAAAAAACTTATTTTTAGTGTTTTCCTCCATGAAAAAACTTTATATATTATGTACATGCAATTTGTTTTTTATTTTTTGTACTGCATAATAGGGGATCACCATTTTTGATCCATCTTTAACCCTTATAGGAATAATAGGACTACCCTACACTAAAAGACAATTATAAGGAAATTTTCTCACAATTCTTATATAAAACTGAAAGAGGGTTGGGGTAGGGTCGGGGGAAAAGTGGGGACGGGGGAAAAGTGGGGACGGGGGACGGTAATTTAGTGTGAAAGCTGTGTAGCTTTACTTAGCAGCCTTTTTCATCAAGTATCTATCATTTAAAATTTACTTATGGGAATTCTTTCAACCGTATCTTTGTGTAGGTATAATCTTAATTCTTAGCTGTCTATGTACCTACTTATTTACTCACTTTAATAAACTACTTACTATTATACATTCAACATAATGCAAGAATGCCTTTTGGTTTTGATAATTCTCCTTATTGTTTATTTTTCCTACTATGTACAATTGTATTATCAAATAAAGTGCATATTAGCAGACATGAAGAGACTCAACCGCATTACTTTGCTTACCACTTGTAACAAGAGTTTAACACACGCTTCTGTTTTGCTGCTATTCCTGCTAATCCCTGACGTATTTTGGCGTGAATGGTAAATCTCTTTAAATCGTTTGCTCTTTTGGCTGGTGAGTTTTATTTGCCTGGCTTTGTTTTGTACACACTAGTATCGTCTCGCATCCATGATAAATATTGTTATGTACGTACGTATGTATGTACCTAGTAGGTAACTACATGAACAACAGATTTTGAACTTTTCTCTCGCTTTTAAATAATCCAACACCGGTGCTGTACACGGTTGGTACTATGTAATATGTATGGCAATTAAATTCAAAATAACCAATCCCCATACGTTGAAACCACCCCATTCCCATATTAACATTGATAGCATCCGCACAACAACAAATAAATTAATAACATTTAATAAAGTTTTATTATGTTAAACTGGTATTTGATGTGCTTATGCTAAATGGGGACTGAGTTCGGGCATTTGTTTTTGGTATATTAATGCTATACCAAACACCGTATACAAATGCACGAGTGTCCGATTAGTTGAGCCAATCAGCAAACGATTAGGACAACTGCTCCCCGAAGAAATATAACACAGATTATAGCTCCATACAATGATTGGATATACTAGAAATAATATACTGTCATGGTTCGGTCGTAATTTGTGACTATATGGATTGCAATTCCAGTGGCTACTAAAAGCACAAACAAACGTGTTGGGAACATTTATTCTAAAATGTAGGTACAGATTGTTTGCATACAACATCCAACATACCCTATCCATACACTATGTATACCCAATTACAAATATTAGGGGTGATACCCAATTTGGCGATGTGCTGATACTTAATTGACACCCGTTGGGTTGTTCATAAATTTTGTTTTATTTCATAATATGTTCTGGAACATTATGGTTATGGTACAGCACTGTGGTAAGGTAAATTGTTTAAATAACATTTAGAGATGGAGATAGAATCGGTATTTTCTATGATTGTATCGATAAAGTCTTGGTTTATGTATTAATTGGTATTACTACTCAGAAATTATTGAACTGGAGTGTTGTAAATTATACTATATTTTATACGTTGGAGAATTTTCATCTGAAGTTCTGTTATGGGTAGATAAATTCAAGTCCCTTAATGTTTTTGATAATAAAATTATTTTCTTATACTTTTATTGTAAAGACCTTGAATAAATCAAAGGAAATAACTGATCATTTCTACATACATATACATCGACTCGACAAAAAAATATCTTCTCTCTCTGATCTCCTGACAATTATTTCATATATTCACTATTTTTTTTTATCAATCTACAATTATAATTGTAATTAATAAGTTAAATATTTGAGTTTCATAATTTTAACATGGACAAAAAATATTACATTTTAAAAAAATTAAACATAAAGGGGAAGACCTGGAATCCAATGCATTATTTAACATCATTATAAAACAACAATAATTATTGTTCTCATTTACTATTATATATAAAATTTTTGGTGAGTTGATAGAATACTAAAGCTTTCTATCCAATATGAAAAAAACATTAATTGTGAAAAAAGTTTTAATTTTAATTTTATGTAAATTTCAAACAATAATTTTGGCTTTAACAAAATATTACCATCATAACAACCAGTCAATGGCAAAATATTCATTGCATATGCAATACGTATAAATGTACATATGTACATATACATATATATATTAAGCTCCCACATATATACGTAATAAACATACAGGACACACCATGGATGATACAAAACAGAGCCTAATCCTCACAATTCCAAACAGAACACCGATCAAAATTACATTTGGCCATAACTTATGATTGAATTGCAAAACCAGGCATAATAGAGAGACAATATCAAATCCAAAAACGAAAAATACACGTTCAATTCGATATAAATAACAGTGTAAAATCCACTGTCCAATTTCAGGATATGTCCACATAGTGGTCACATATCGTCATGTTTATTGATATGGGGAGCATATGTTTATTGAAAGTAATATACAGTAAAGCACGCGAGGCTTTGAAAGACCATGCCACTTTTATATCTCTCTTTGGATATATAGTTTCATACATATATGTATGGATGTATGTGTATATATGTATAATATATTTATCTCTCTGTATGCTTTCCTTTCCCCAAAAAAAAAAAAAAAAAGAAAAAAGAAAAAAAAAACATTCCAAAAACCCCATATACCTACCAAACCAACCGACCAACCAAACCCCTTTGCCTTTGCCGATGATCATATACAAAACGGATACTCTGGTGTGTGAGAGATACAATTTATATGAAAAAAACACCACGGACATTTAGTCTGATGGTTTATGGAGGGTTTTCTGGAATGGCATTATATACATTGAACACAGAATGCCAACGGCCATCTGACCCTCCGGAGGACTAACTCACCTAGAGTTGATCCCATGGGAGTGATGCACTGGAGATTGGTATTTGCGTTGATGATGATGGAATTGTATAAATTTGACGATATTAGAAGGGTAAAGGTGTTGTGGAAGGCAAGCAATACGTTTCCTTTATTTCAGTTTTGGGCATTACGCTTTTCGTTTTCAGGTCGTTTTGAATGAGTTTGATTTTGGTATAGAGAAAGAAAAAGGGATTACGGACATTGCATTAGAGTTTATTTAAATCTATGTTATTTTATATATGGGTTAATTTTGAATCTTAAACATTGCTTTTACTCTATAATAGACATACATAAATAAGTACATTATGAACTTTAAGACTTTTAATTATATACATTTTACATTAGGTATCTACATGTAGTTTAGTTTATAGATAGGGGTGTACGGTGATGTGGTCTTTCTTCACTGCGACTCGTTGGATCTATTGTGAGTCCCAGTGTCGGTTTTACCATATGTGCAAGGTGTGCATCGCACACGGGCGGCTAAAATAATGGAGAGGCCAAATTCTATTTACTATTCTTATTCTATTGACTATGTAAGTTTTGTAATTTTATCATTTATCATATTTGTACCCATTTTGTTTTTGAAGACTTCAATTATTGTAATATTAAGGTATAATTATATATTTCACTGTAGAAGTATTTTTAAGATATTTTAAATTTGTACGACACTGCACGCGCGCCTTTTTTTGTTATATAATATTTTTGTATTATATTGATGACTTTATTTTTTTATTATATTTATTACTGGAAAGGGGCGGCCAAATAATGATTACACAAAGGCGATGAAATACCTAGAACCGGCCCTGGTGAGGCCCTCTACTATGTTCAAAAATTATATGTACTCCACCAGCGCTGTTACTGTTAATGAAGTTCAGTATGTGTTGGGTATTATTCTGTTCGATCTCCATTGGGTTTAGTGAATAGCCAATGTTGCAATCTTCTGCGGGCTAATGTGTCGCATTCGCACAGAATGTGTTTTACCTACATGTAAATAGTTTTGGCATTTAAGCGATTACAAATGTGTTGTATCAAGGAGTCTATAATAGTTTAGAAGAGATTATTGAAGGAGAATTTAGGTAAAGATCTTGTAATTTATAAATTTTCTAACCTTTGGAAAAAAAAAAATTAAATTCAATTAAATGAAAGTAATTTGGAAAAAAGTAAAGAAATTAAAATTTTCAAACAAAAAAATCCTAAAATGGCGGTAAGTTTTACCTTTTTTAGCTTACTATTTTATAAATCGATGGAACTTTCAGGATTGTAGTTTTGGTAAAAAAAAAATTAGAAGAATTTCGACAGAAACTTTCTTATTAAATTTCAAAATTTCTTTTTTCATATTTTAAACTACTTCAATTTTTCGAAACAAGTACTGGAGTTATGTGTAGAAACTTTTATAAATCCTAAATGGAATCCTAATGGAATAAAAAATATTTTTTAGCAAAACATCTATAGGGGAAACACTGAGCTAGCCTATTCTTTAGAAGATTACTACATAGAAAATACAAAAACTATAATAAATAATCATAATAACACAGCAAACCCCCCTTAATTATACAAACGGGCGGCAATAATACCTCATGAGGCAATAAATAATAAATTCATAAGCATATGAAAAGACAAGACTGAGCCACATTACACGTTAGTATTGGATGAGAATCCGTAAACAGTATTTTGTGTGACCGCGACTATATTCACACTATATGGTACCCACTTAAATCCACCCTCAAAACTCCCTCTATATTCTCATATTTTCATTTTAATACATTGCACTACCGCCGGCCGTATCTAAAATAGGAAGCGCTACATAGCTATATAGTGGGTCCTCTTCTTCTGTGAATTATTACATATACAAAGTAATATTAGCTGAGCCTTATATCTGGGTACTATGGGCAATATACCCTACCTCCTTCAGATTTACCTAGTGATGCTACCTGCTAACAACTCAAACTCCCCGTGCATCTTCTCTTTGTACACATTATATTTTCGTGTCCATACCATTGTTTATACATACATAGGTACATACATATACTGAAAGAGAATAAACTTTTTTTGAGTGTGCTTATAATCCTCCCCCAAAAAAACGTACTTAGGATGGTTTCATTGACAGAATATGAACTTTGATGTTTTTAATATTTTCTATATTATCCATTGATAGTTGATTGATAAGTGTTTTCGACATTTGATTTAATATTTAAATAAAAAAAAACCGGTTCTTATTCCGGATATTCCGTGATGATTCGTATCTGGCATACAGTATGTATCTTTCTGGGATATACCTACAGAGAATTTCTGTCGCAGTTACTTGACCGTATATCAGGTCTAATGTTCACCATTGTTTGCATTAAATTAATCTTTCGGGTCATCTCGGCTACCACTTTTCTGTTATGGACCTAAAAGGATGCTGATGGTATACTATCGGTGCTATAATATAATGTACGTTTTTAACGAGAATCATGGAGACAATGTACACATATATACGGTTACTGGATATATATAATGAAAATGAGTATAATAAGGGGATGGGCACGGAGTGCTCATAAACAGCAGACTAACAAAATCAAGCGGAAAATAGATGGGCGGATGCAGTGAATATTATATCTATACCTATGTATGTACATTGTACATATTATTAGGAATTATAACAATAAGAGTTTATATGTACGTACATACTTAGGTAAAGGGTTTAGGAGTCTACATTCAATTTATAAAAATTTTACAACTTCTAGTATATTCTATAAGGACAAAATAGTTAGTATTCTTGCACTCAATGTATATCTGATTACAGTAAAATTATAAGACAATTTACTGCAAATGTAAAACAATATTTTAACTGCACAAAGTCCCTTGGAACAAATTGACCCCAAATGTATCTCAAATGTACACCAGCAACTTTGCCTATCCCATAAATACGGTTTCCTTTCGTAACAAATAACCAGGATTTTTGGTCGATGGTCTGTTAGATATTTTTTCATTTTTTTTTTCTTTTCTTCAACGCTCAAAGTTAAATGAAAGTTTATTGGTATTGGACATTTTCTAGATATTTATCCCAATGAGATATATGATTTTTTTTCTGTCCACTGAACGACTTCGTATATATTAAAGGAGAAAATGGTAGAACGTTGAGATATGGATATTGAACGAAATACGTTTGTTGACGAGGATTTTTGTCTAGAAAGTTTATTGGGGGACATTAAAATCGGGAATAAAGTGTATATAGTTATCCTTAAAATAAATTTATAATAATTGGAGTTGTTATTTTTTTTTTTTAGTTTGAAGAAAAGAGATACATACTTAGTTTGAATACAAACGATAGAAAAGTAAGATTTTTTGTTCTATATAGAGAGATGAAAATCCCCACATTGGAATTTTAATTAAATCAGAATATAATTTTCTTTCAGTGCACAGTACTACAGTTTACATACCTACATATGTACATTGTACACTGAGATAAAAACGATTGTTAGATTAAACCTTTCCTTATTTTTGTCGACATTACATAAATACATTTTTTGATGGCCATTAACTTAGGGTAAGTAATTTTTTTTATATCTTTCACTTTTGTTATTGATACATTAGTCCATATGGATTATATAATTGTAATCACAGTCCTTGTTTGATTGTTTCAGTCAGTTTTATACGAGTTCGCGTGAAGTGTCCATCAAGTCTTTCAAAACACAAATTGTTTTAAAGAAAAATAGATTAGATAAGAAAACTTAGATAAAATTTATGAATATTGATACATGTCTAAATAAACGTTTTTTAATAACAAATTTATAAAAATATTGTGTGGGTATTGGTGAGGACTTATTTATGAGTGTCAAATATATTCGACATTGACCTACAAAGATAGTTTTTTTATTGCTACCCACAGCAAAATGATATTATTAATAGCGGTAATTACAGCATTTTATCATTTCGCATATAGGTAATGTCAACATTCAAAGGGAGTGATGAAGTTGTAAAATCTTTATAGAAGCCAAAGGGTCCAGGACCAGTATGACTGAATTTGATCGGAAATTTGTAATCGAATCGAAAATGTCACGACAACTTTTTTCCGTCGTATAATTGAACAGTATCTTACCGTATTTGACAATATTTGATCAAAGATCTTCACAAATCATATGTATTAGGTAAATTTTTTTTGCTAGATTCTTATTTTATTTCATTTGATGATGCAAATGTTTGAATGAATGTTAAAATAAAAAAAAATCATCATCAACAAAAATAATCAACTTTTACAACAAAATTTCAATTTCCGATCATTAAAAATTAATCGAAAAATACGTTATATGCGATTTAAGGTTTCCAACAGTTCTAAAAATTTTCGAATCAGATTTGCATTCAGTTATACCACTTCAGATCGATATATAAAGCGATTGGTTGCAATAAAAGCTCCTTCATTATTTGCAAGAAATGCAAAGTGTACCTCTGCGTATAGCGAAATTTAAATTTCAAAATTTCCACGAAAAAAAAATTAAAAAATGAAATTATAACGTTATATAAAAATAAAATTTAATTATTAGTTTTCTAATTTTCAAATTTTGTTCACTAATAAATCAATTTCATATAAAAGATATGCAAAAGATATGCAGAACAGTATTAGGTGTCTTCGAGGGTCATTGTTGAATATATTCGACATCCTCTAAATGCCAAAGGTTGCATCTCAGATGAAAAATATTATTTTTCCCGACTTCAGAGCCATCATATTAGCCTAAATAGAAGTTTTTAGATTCTTGGCATGACCAAAAATATTTTTGCTTGCTTTAAGTAAAAATAAATGAATGAATGTTGTATTGAAATATGGAAATATGTTAATTAATAGCAAATGCTAAATAAATGCCAATAATAATAATAATAATAAAGTAAAATGTTCATTCTCAGCCTATTATTATTAGTTGATTTATAGAAATTGAATAAAAGAAATTTCAATAGAATCAATATTGCACAAATTTTTACTTAGCTACATGCTATCTGCTTGCATTAACTAGTTATACTTTCAAATTTTGATTGAAATTTAACGGTTTGTATATATACTGACGAAATTCTACATAACAATTTATACAGTGAATAAATAAGATTGAAAACTATATACATTTACATATATATTAGAATAATCCCAATAAAATCTGCTTTCTACATCCTCCAATTGCCACAATTAAATTTATCCATAAAACTTCAAAAGCCATTTGAATATCCGCTTTCTTAAAACCCCCCAATTTTCCTAACCCACCTAACCGAAAAATATACAAAAACCATTTTCAACCATTTCAAAAGCTTAAAATGCACAATGCTTCTTCGCTCCGTTTGTGTATTGAATGAAATTAAGTATATATAAAAGACAATTACAAAAAACAACTTAGCAATTAGTGGATCTAATTAAAGACAGTAAATTAGGCGTTAGACTAGGAACTTTAGCATAAATCTTTGGCATGGTTTTTCTTTCTCTATGCTAGATACATCTTCTCCATTTTGTATATACATATACGAATGTATAATACAGATCTGAAATTGGTACATAGTAAGTGTGTATATTAAAACGGTTTTTTTTTTCTTTCGTTTTTGTTTTCTGAGTTTACGTTACTGCAGAAGTACAGATCTTTATTGATATACATATTTAGGAAGGGATAGGATATGCAGATAATCAAACAGTTATGTACTAAGGAGATATTATAAATTAAATACTTATTTAGAGATAAGGTAAAAAATCTGTTAGCTTGCAGTATTTACTATTATGGCAGTCAAATATATTGGAAAAATATGATACCTACCAAAAGTTAGTTGTAAAATTCTCAATATTTTTAAAAGTAATTTCATATATAGATCCTCTAATATTCTATAATATACAATTCTAATATGAAATCTCACTTAGTAATGCGGTTCAAATAAAAAAAAAACGTCAAAAGTTTTCTGCCGCTTACTCGTATTTCTGGAGTATTTTCTTAATTTGCTAACAAAAAGTTAGACTTCATCTACTATACCATCGGTGTGCTCCGAGAGTGGCCAAGTGCGGCTCGCATTAAAAATTAAAATTCGTTTCTTTTAAATCGAAAAATGGCTCAAAAATTTAAGTTTTCCAAAGAGATTGCCAAAATATGAAAAAATAGATCAAAATAAAAGTTTTGGCCTGACAATGAATAAGCTCATTATGCAAAAGTGAATGTGGAATGGGTTGAACAACAAAATAATCCATTTGTACCAAAAAGTCTTTCTGAAAAAGATGTAATCCAACTAACATCCCGAATGTAAGGCCAACTGATTTTTGGGCCCTATTGCGTCATACGCTGTTATGTAAAAAAAAAGATGTCCGAACAAAAATTCATAAAATTGAAGATAAAATCCAAATAGTTAACTGATGTTTTAAATTTACGACATTTTTAATTTTGTGCCCTACTTTATTGGCACATGTTATATGTATAGTGTGGCTCTTTATAATATATGAAAAGTCGGCATGCGGCTCTCATTGGCTTCATGGTTGCCCAACCTTGTACTATACCAGTTATTAAAAAAACTATTAAATTAAAAATATTCTCAGAGATAGTTATGATTACCCAAAGACTAAAAAAAAGTTGCTGAAAATCTCTATTCCTCCTCTTCTTTCTACTTTCTATTCTTTTATTACCTCTTTCTTCACTTCAATATTAAATTTTGGAAACATTTCGCCAATACGATTTTCAATTATAAAATGATTCTCTCTTTTGATTAACCATTCCCTACAAAAGTAATTCTCATATTTTAATCCTGAATAATATTCTGAATTTACTACAACTGACTAACTCCTTATAACTATGCCATTGTGCACGAGTTCCGACCGAATGGAAATTTCGATACAAATATATGTTTCGAAAAGACAAATTTCCTTTGATTACACGAGCTTAGCACAAGAATTATTGAAAATTTCCTATTGAAAAAAATAAAAATTAAAAAAAAAAAAGAAAAAATTGCACAAATTTATTTGTATAATTACAAATCTGAGGCTTAGCCAACATTATTTAATGGCTAAATATGTGTAGTTTATTGGAGCCTCAATTTATTATTACATACACATGTAGTTCGGGGTTTATAATGCGGTGTGCAGTCATAAATTAGAACGTTTATTGTAGCTAGTTGTTTAAGGACATCTGCTTGTCTCTGCTTAATTGGTATTAACTGCCCTTATTTATTGAATATTCATGTGATTTGTTGTTATAGTTGGGTACCTATACAAGAGTACTCAGCCAAACCAAACTTTAAGACTTATATGGTGTACTTGTACTTATATATACTTATAGTACAGATATTGTGCGAGGAAGTGGTGATATGTATATATGTACTTATATATGGAGCTCTAAAAGGATTTTCATGTCATTAAATAATATTTAAAAAAAAGGCTGTACTCAAAATCCGTCAAAAATGAAATTTTTCCAAATTTAATAAAATTGAATATAATCTATTCAATATCCTTTCTTAAAAGATCTGAAAATTGTTAAATGTTGAAAAATTTTAATTATTTGTTTTGTCTTAGTACCAAAATAATAAGTTTTTCAACCAACACGAAGAAAATACAATTTTATAAATTTTCAATTTCATAAAAACATGTTTTCAATTGTTTTTCCCGACATAAAGGAAAATGTGTTTTCTTCGTGTAAACTGTTACATACATACATACATACATAAAGTAAAGGCACAACAACGTTGCACCCCGTATGTCGTATGGCTTGTAATTTATTCAGGGAAAACGTGTCTCCATGGTCATCAAAAAGCATCTTTCGTTGATTTGACGATTAATTATTTATGCCGTCAATTCAAATTCAGTTCACACATGAGATGTTCCACCGGCATAATATAAGGACGAGAAAAACATTTTCCTATAATACATATGTATCCTTTGCCTTGATATATACATATATATAACAACATCCATATGTATATATGTATATGTATACTACTCCGTACATATTAAATTGAGCCTATAGTTTTCTTGTTTGCTGTATTGTGTTCTCCTTATACTACTCCAGGATATCAGCATGTAAATTGCTGTCAAGTAGATGTCTCTCTACCAATCTTCTATATGAGATTTAATTTATTCATACAAGAAAAAAAAACAACGAACAAGCAAAAAAAAAAATCACAATGAACCGAAAGTATACCAATTTGGTGCATGTGCTTGTCGCATAAAGAGATTGGAGTTCCAAGTTCCTTTAAGATAGTATAAGTATAGAATACACTTTCTTCGAGTGACTCCCCCCCCCATATATGAACAAAAATGAGGCTGGCAAAGTTTTGGCGTTTTATTAAAAAAATTTCGTTTATGTCAATATATGCAAAAGTTTTTCAAACTGAATTCAATATGTGTTTTCAAAAAGGCCAATTTCAGACAAATTCCCTTTTATTAACTATGGAATTGTCCTATAGATTTTTCCGCATATTTTATTGTCCTATATGGCTCGTAAATAGCGAATGTGCACGTTCACTATCGCACCTTTTTTTTCTTCCTGGTGTAATTCCTTCTTAGACGAACGTTGAAGATTTTCTGATTTTCTACAGAGTCGAATTTGGCTGATTGTTTATCAGTTTCAATATGATTCCTTTGGTATACTGGTACATACAAAAAAAAAATTCTATATTTTGTTCTTATTTGTGTGCATATATCACACGATCATCTAATTTTTTTACAGCCAAGTCTATTACAAACGTATACACGTTATAATAACAATACAAATCCATACCTGTATTAGGATAATGTTTCCTTGTCCGAATCACGTACGAAAACCATCACAAAATCCTTTTCATCCTAACATTTTTTGAAATTAATCACATACACAATGTGCTCTCGCACATATCCATAAATTGCACAAGAAAATGACCAACCGAACGTATTCTTTTCTATACTCATACACCATACTATGATTATATATAGAGAAACCTGGTCCTTCTGGAAATAATATGGAAAAGTGTGGTCAAGTGTATCGATGAAGGAAAATAAAAACAAAAACTAAATTGATATCTCCTAATGGAACTTTTCCAAAGAGAAATGCAATAAACAGTAAACAATAGAATTCTGAGACTTTTGTACCTATATACTATTCCTTATAAGATGACCGTTTCGTAAATCATTCGAGAAAATGCAGTAATTCTGGATAGAAACAATTCCGTGTCAATGATATGACGCTGATGATAACCACCCGAATAATAGGCACATTCAGTTTGAATTGGTCACAATGTGTGAGTCTCTGATGTATGTGTGTGTGTGTGTTTTGTGTGTGGGACCACTATGTAATAAATTCTGGATAGGAACCATTGGAGCATTAATGAATAAATCATTTTTGTGTTTTGAAATAAAAAAAAAAAAAATAGTTTTTGTCTCCAAAAGTTCCATTTGGCACGTTCAACCATGAATAACTATACATAATGAGTCCATATCGAAATGAAAGTCACGACTTGTCTTTATTACGGTTCTGTAGTAGCAAAGCAAAGCGAACAAGATTATGATATAAAAATCTATAATAAATATATGTTTTTGAATATTTTCTGTAACATTATGTTGACCTAACCAAGCATAGAGAAATTAAATTTTTACACAGCAAACGGTAGCATTAGAACTTTGATTTTGTCTATTTTGAAATTGCTTTTACTACACTGATTTGGATTAGAGGATATGGTAGCAATTAAGCCTTATGAAGGTTTATTTTGCCAATTTCAAAACGTGTATTAGGATATAGCAATCAGTGCTTAATTTGTATAAAACACATATATTGACTGATTAGGATAAATGAGAATATTGCCCTAGCCACCAGAAAAATATTCTTCTCATAACGTTCTCTACTAAACTGATAAAATTAATGAGTAATCGGAAAACATATTAAAGGCTTCCCCTAAAGACTGTTAAGTGGTAACCCTAAAACGCAAAACTTTTTTTGTAACACAAACGCAAAACGGAGTCCGTTGGACTCTGCTTTAATTCCTATGTAAATATAAGTTTTCGGACTATTTCATTAAAAAAACTCAATTTTATTTAGGTTAACGTGGTCAAAATTAATAAATTTATATAAATAAAACTTATGTCAGTCTGATGAAAAAAAATGGGCTTTCACCAAACATCTTGACCGTTTTTTTGGCGGTTTTTTCGAAAAATGAAATGACACAATTTTGAACTTTCTTAATACTAAAGATATAGTTTTGAAACTTTGTATTTCTATATTATTTTAAACTTCCAACATTTTTTGCCAAATAAATTTTTTGAAAAAAGTTAACCCTTTAAGGTCCATAAATTTTGAACAAGAAAGGGTTAACCAAAAAATTTTTAAAAGCTACTCAGAATTTAATTGAAAATGCTATAGTAAATTTTATTTTTTTTTTCGACTTATTAAACTTAAAAATACGAAAAAACCTCATGTGGAAAAAATTTTTCGTTTTAAAGTTATTGGTCTTTTCTTCCTCCGTTTTGCGCTTTTGGGTTAAGCTCTGTAAAATATTTTCGAAACTTTAATAATTTTGTCACTATTGCCTAAACCAGCGATGTCCAACTGAAATCGCTTACTGGGCCAAAAAAAAAAATCTTACTGGTCTATTATTGGCCACACATATAAACAGGGAAAATTAATCACTATTTTATTTTATTTCTTTAATTAATTCATTTAATATAATCAAGACAATAAAACAAACTTTAATTTAAATTTTAATGTGAAACTTGTTTTTTATATTACATATTTGCTAATTTTTTAATATCAACTGGCAACTTAGTTGACGCGCAACGCAGTTGATGCTTCATGTTTTCATCTTTCAGCCTATTGCAATTCTTCAATTTAACAACTTTCAGTTTCGAAAAGTAAGATTCGCAGAGACAGGTAGTTTCAAATGCAATTCTAATACACATTGCCAGTTGTTTCAGATTCAAATTCGTTGAAAACTTAGTTTTTCGAATTTATTTTTTATTTGTACGTAAAAACTCACGAAACAAGTTTAGTTTTTACTGTCTCCTGAACAGTACATAAAAACAAGTTAGCGGGTATATAAACCATCGATATATGTACGTAGCTATAGACTTAAGAAGGGTCGCAGAAAATCTTCAATTGGGCCGCCTGTGTTGGACATGGCTAACATGGACAAACCCTAAAGGAGCATCTACAAACATTTCGTTTTGTTTTAAGTGTTACCATTTTTGTTTAACAGTGTGCATAGTTAAGTATTTATTTCTTTCAATTTCTCCTATCATCTATAGATGATTGGGTAGAATAATAAATCTATGAAAATTAATAAAATCTATGAAAATTAATTGTGCTGCAAAGATTTAAATGATTCATGCTTAGATATATGTTAGCCAATTTAGAAAAGTTATTTTTTGTAGATTCTATATCAGAGTAATGTTCCATTATCTATATTACATACATAGGTGCAGGATTTGCACATATAGGTCACCTAGATTTATTTGAACCATGTAATTTAATGTTCTTATGTATAAATAAGAATCAATACGATTTTCAAATAGAATATCATAGCAATTTTCTTCACATACACAATTTTATATTGCTGAACTACATTCATTCACTAATTTATTAAAAACTATGGTAATTGGTAACATAATTTAACTTAAAATCAATACTCAAGTTTATCCTTTGAATTATAAATGTTTGCGAACGAACCCATCGTTCGTGCTAACCCAAAACAATCCTTAAATCAAACAAATGAATTCATTCGATATTACAAAACTATACCACCTTCATTGCTGATTCCACTTCATATAACTTCAGTAGACTTCAAAAACCCATACCAAATGATATATAAAGACAGTGCGCTTAAAACACATTACACAGGATGAGATGTGAGCGTTTAGTCTGTGCTAGAAGGATGAGTCTTTTCTAATCCTTAACATTAAACCCCAACATAGCATCCCGGCAAACTATTCTCTCATATGTATCCATATATATGTACATATATATAATAAGTAAGTATATATAGTTAGTTTGGGTATATCTAGAAAACGCACATAAAGTTGGACTCAAGTCAAGTCAAAACTTATCAGTTCGCCAGGATATGAGGATATGTTATATATATATGTATATATTTATATATGTATGTATGTATACACGGATAAGGTGGTATAGGAAAGGGTGGGCAAAACATATATGCATAAAAGGATGAGCGAGTAAATTTATCCTATTCCTTAATGCATTGAGCTAAGAGTTAAGACAAGAACGCTTTTGAATATATAAATGGTCAAAAGCCGTATCAACAACACTAAATTATTGTTATCGGGAATTATAAGGTTGTGGCTACACGGATAAACTGGCCCCGTTTTGTATGTGCCATTGGGTAATGGAGATGATCATGAAACGGGGCGCGTCGACAAGTAATATAACTGCTATCATAGCTAAGGACAACATATAAACTTTCTACATTAGCCATTCAAGCAAGAATATTTTATGAGCTCTAAATATGTGTAATTTGTGCAACCGAAAACTTATAAATACAAAATATCCAGAACTTTGGTGTTTATGTCGCTACGATGCAGGTCCTTTGTTAGATATCGCATAGTCAGCTATCTATTTTTATATATGAAAGTGTTGTACATGTACATAAATATATAAAGCTATTTATTATGGGAAGTTTCAATTTTCAGGTGTCATTAGAATGGAAATTTTACTATACACAATATACATAGAAGTTTTAAATGAACAGAGGTTCAATGGTGTTTGATAAGAAGTTCTAGGAATTAAATTTATTAGAATTGAATTGAATCGTTTTTATCTTATACTCGATACGTTTATATTTGGTTATATGCATGGCCGGTTCATATATATATATACATATATACATTAGTTAGTTGGAATGGATAAGGTTCCAGTTAATGAAGAGATACAAGCATATTCAAAATATGTCGTTCCAAAAAAAAGTTAACTTTTATTTAATCGTACTAAAACTTCTAATATTTTTTACAAAATACCCAGTAGTCATACAATTGTCATGCTCGTACATAAGAATCTTACTCGCATATGTTTAACATTTTACAGCATGACAAATAAATAGAATAGTCTGAATATGTATTTAAAAAAAATCGGGGAAAAACTGAATACTTTTGGAAGCATTAAAAATAAAAATACAATTAATCTACAAAAAAAAAGAAAAACTTAGAGTTCCTGCTCTTCCATTAGCGTGCTTGATCTCATCTCAAAGATGTATCAGAAATTCAGCAAGTATACTATATAAAGTAATGGAAATTTCTTGTTAAACAAACCCCATAACAAAATACTTTTTTAAACAACTACAATTTAATATTTTTTTTTTCTAAATCTCCTTTTAAATTACTAGTAATATCCTTTTGTATCAAAATTTTTACGTATAAACATATATATTTCCGCCAACTAATCCGATAGTAATCTTCAAGCATTTCCTCAACAAGACGAGAAAAATTGTCAACAAGAAAAGGAGAAGAAAAAAAATAAACTTAAAACCCTTCTTAACAGCTCATGTACACAAAGTCAAAAGTATCAAAAGCACAAAAGACACGACGACAGGAGCTTATACATATACAACAGGAAAATTTTAAGGACTTACACCTCTTTCTTCTGTTACCCCCCATTTTAAGGGTATACTAAGAAGATACTATTGCCTTTTGCTTTTCGCGTTCTCGCATATTACCAAAAGAGACATGACATTTGTGCGCTTATGCAAAAGTCCAAAATTTTGAGAATACAAACAAACGATATTTTGTTAAGTCGTTTCATGCATTTTTAATTAGTACAATCATAGTGTATACATAATAAGGGTGGTTTTTTGAAAGTCAAGAAATAAATGGGTATGGTGTGTCACATACTTATAATGTAGGTTTACATTATATCTTATAAGAAATTCTCATTTTGTATTATTGTTATTGCAATTTTACCATCCTAAAACGTGATGGGGTGGTAAAATTGCTGTTTCTCTTTTAATGAATTCATGCAGAATAAACATAACTTTTTAGGTACATCACCGTCGGAGATGGTATACTAAGGTACATACACACACTTGTACATACGGATATGTATACCTCAACCTTACCTGTTAGATGATCTTATTTATTTGAACATAGCACACAGAATATTATCTATTATTTAACAACACTACGTAACGGCAAAAGCCTTCAAAAAAAAAAAAGAAAAAAAAAGAAAAGAAAAGAAAAAAAAAGAATTAAATAAACAACCAAAGTCGCAAAATAAACTAACTATCTCATCCCCATTTAACATTCCTTAAGTAAAATAACTTTTCTTGAACATCTTCTAACATCCACACATAAAAAACGAAAAAAAAAGAAAAAAAAACAACAACAAACCCCAAAAACGAAAAATGAATGGGATATTCTATTGGCTTTGTTGTTGTAAATGTAGACGATGAGTATTATACGAGTACGGTGGTACTCTCTACATATATATAAGATCGCGAAGCACGCAAAAGAACCTTACAGGGGTTGGTGGATATATCGTAAACATTTGGATGAATGAAGTGGGCCATTGTTGAATTACAATGCAAAGACACGAAATTTTTATTTACTTTTCATTCAACAAAATTTATTTAATTAATAATTAAAAATGTGTGGCTATAGTTAGTTCATTATTAGTTATTTTAGGGTTGAGAATGTTTTTTTTTAAAAAAAATTTCAAACTATTTTGTTAATTTGTTGATGAAAGGATTTTTGAGCTAAGATCTTTTGAATTCAAAAATAAATAATTTAAAAAATATTAGACTCGAATTTATCCAAATTTGAAGCTAAAATGATTTTTTTTTTTAAATTTTATATTATTTATAGTGTAATTTCTAGAACAATTGTTTCAATAACATTACGACAACATTTTTGTTTTTTGAATATCCTACAGCTTTATAGAACTTAAAAAACTAACCATACTGATAGATATTTTGGATAAAGTAAATATTCTAGACTCTAGAACTTTCACCGATCTGAAATGAACTTTTCAATTTTGAAATTTCTCGTATAGTATTTTTTACATGAATTTACAGTTCAACAGCCTGTTTTCACTTATTATGACCAATATACTGAAAATTCTGTTATAACGCAGTTTTTCCCTGTGTCCAGTAATTTTTTGTATTTTTTTAATATTTTTATTTAATTCATTTAATTAAATTTTATTTTAATTTTTACTATTTAATAATAAAACCAGTAAAGAAGAAAAAATTGGCTACGCCGATTATAATATACCCGTATGAGTACTTGTTTATTATTT
>JANSTT010016685.1:0-20490 GCA_026745375.1 Platyura marginata | reverse complement strand
AATTGCTTCCACTCAAAACTACCCTTCCGCCTTTCCCATCCACTTCTATCCTTTCACCACCCTTCCCCTAAAAAACAAAAATCGAGTGTTTCGCAAAAAATTTGTATGGTAGGCGGTCAAAGGAGCTTGGGCAATTTTGCCGATTTACAATACCAAGCAGTTCGTTCACAAAAAAAAAGCCACTGCCAACATTTCAAACCTCCAGCAGCTAGCCCATAACGCGATCTTAAATTGTCGTTTATATATGCGAGCGGAATTTTTACGATTAAAAATTTCCAATTTTACCATAGATTTATTCACAAGGTCTGACGATCGTTAGTTAATAAAATATATCTAATATCTACTTTTTAGGGTTAAAAAACCGAAAACTCGAACGTGCTGAGTTGGTATTATTATTTTTTTATAGATTTTTAAATCAATTATTCATCTGTAACACTACATTTGTTACTAAGAAAGTAAAATATCAAAGAAAACACAAACTCTAAACTAGTCAGACTAATCAGATACGAGTCGACTGAACATTGAACAGATATCCTCGATAGATGTCTGTTTTCGAACAATCGAGATAAAATATATTCGGATCTCAGGTAGTTAAAAATACAGACTTAAAATATATTTATAATTGATTAATGTCTAGAATTAGTAAATATTTTCTTTATTTTATGATGGATTATAAGAAATATGTAAGGTGCGAAATATTTCCTCTTTCTAATTTTAAGCATTAATCATACATATGACCGAATTATTATGTCATGTTCTTTGGCCTTTAAATTTCGTAATTGCCAACACAATACAATTTATCTAATTAATATTTTTCATAATCTAAATAAAATTTCATACAAAGAAAAAAAATATTTATCTGCACGGCCCTATTACATAAAATTCATCTATGTAGCTAAATGAATGTACAAAATTTCTTGTTTGCATTTCACATTTAACAATTTTTTTTTTTATAATAAAAATTTTTTTACACGTGTGTCCTACTTTGCTACGTGCATATTTATTGCACGTGGCGACCGAATTTTTGCTGTAAGTTTTTTTTTGAACAGCAAACTATATAATAGAGTGTGTACATAAAATACGTATAAAATTTGTGAATGCAAAAGGGCATTGACACCAAACATATTTTCTAACAAACGCGCGATATAAGCAGCACTATTGTCAATAAACGGCAAACAACCATAAGCAAAAACAGTCGCAAACAACACACTGAAACTTTTATTTATATATATACATATATTTAGAGAGAGGAATAGAGATAAGATAAGAATAGTTATATTGTTGATTTAATATTTTCGTGTTGGTTTTGTTATGTCAAAATTTAAATTAAAAATGATTAATATTTTATAGTTGTGTTGTGTTCGAAAATGGTAATAATTACAGACAAGTGGTTCGTATAAACTATAAACTGACAAACTGACAAACTGGCAAACTAAGCAAATGTGTGGCTGTGTGGGCATTGGCATTAATAAAAGCTACATTAATGTATGATAGTATTTAATATTTTGAAATATAGCCACTAATGTATAAACAGCAAATCAATTTTTTTTTTCTTTCTTATTTGGGACTTTCATCAAAAATGCACACACTCATAGGAAATCGTTTATTATAGACTTAATTATGGCAATAAATAATTTATCGTTTAAAATTTCAATTTTGTCTTACTTAAATGTCATTATTTTATCTTCTTTTTTTTTTTACCAATTATTAATAGGCGTGTGCTTAGGTGAATGTTTCGGTTATCGTCAGTTTGATAAACTTTTTTTTTGTATGGCATAGATAGGTAGTTAATTACTGTTTAATATATTCGAAGAAAATATTTTTAGTCTAGCATTTGGCAACTGGAAAATTAATTACGTAGTTACGAGTTTATCTAGCATCTAGAAAGTTTTAAATATGATCTTTTTTTTTGAAAATTGTCATACAACCGTCACCGAACGGGGACATAATAAATGCCAATCACCCTTTAAAGATTATACAAATTTCTATAATTCAGCGATAGTTTTGAGGGATTTTAATACCAATTTTTTCTCTTTAATATTTCATTATACAACAATAGAGCTAAAGAAGAATATTGTAGCTTTTGGACAAAAACAATGTAATCTCATAATTATGGACTCATTGGCGTGCACAGTTTTTTTTTCTTATGGCATTCTGAAGTGATGTAATTATAATAAAAATTATGTACTTTTAAAACATCACTTCAGAGGGCATGATATTAAAAAATTAATGATCAATATAAAAAATTAACTTATATACTGATTTAGCTCCATTTTCATATATCAAATGTGGCAGCCCCGGTATCGGTTTTCCTTTTCCTAATATGATTTCATTTTTATCGTCCATAGATTTTTTCTAAAATGTTGTTTTTATGCAATCGATTATTCAATCACATACCGTTGCCATCAAGTTATATTAATTACTAAAATAAAAAATTAAAATGAATTAAATTACTTATTAATAAAAAATGATTCGATTTATGGTAATTTAATAGAATAAAATGATTGGCACTCATCTAGCACAATCCAGTAGAAACTGTTATTGGTGGAGTAATGTTGCGAACCCTTGGACCTTTACTATTTATTATTTTTATAACCGATACATACATACATACATTCTTTTATTAAAATTATTTTATTGTATGGGGACTTAAATTCATTACATACTAAAAAAACAAACAAGAGGGTGCAACGTAAAAATATTCGTTAATTACGTCAATTCCACACCAAGAATCAAATATTCCAATAGACTTACATATCTATTGATATAGTAATCTTGGAGAATAGACGCATCATGCTTGATATGTGTTTTCTATCGAAAGTTTTTCACATGTTCAGATTCGTCTTTCATCCACCTCGGTCACGAATTAATGTCAATTTATTACTGCTGCTTTAGAATGTAGAATGGAACACGTACTTTCAACGTCAACAACAAGTAAATATTTTTGATTTGAGTTTTGTTTTAAGAGAAAAATAGTAAAATCTGAACCATCTTGCCTCAAATCTAGTGGATTAAAATTCAGGAAAAACCACTCGAAAGCCTTTGAACAAGGATCAATTTTCAACAAAAGTTTTGCAAAACGATACTGCATTTTAATGGTAGCAACAGGTAGATACTAATGAGCTAAGACAATTAACACGTTTGGCCCCAAAGCAAACATTTTAAATATTCTAGGTAGGAGATTGTGTTCTTTTAGCTTAAATTTCATTCATTCTTTTTAGTGATAACTTTTTGATTAAATATTGACAAAATAAAAATAAAAAAACATTTCAACCGAAACACCATAAATTCCATTTCAAACAGATACAAAATAATATTTTGCATTTAACAAGCAACCCCATTGGGATATTTGTACATTACATAGTTGAGGTACCCTCATAATTATTTTATTACTATTTTAAATCAAACACGCTCTAATAGAATCCAATTGATGACCAATGGAAATATAAATTAGTTTATAAATGAAATGCTTAATAATGATTCCGATAATAAATTAGGGAGAACAAGGAAACAAATTTACAATTGATGCTTTTTGTAACAATATATTTGCGGAAATTCCATAAATATCGGATGTGTATTATTAATTTGGCATTATGAATTGAATAACAATAAGTTGAAGGATCAGTAAGTAAATAAATTTATTGTAATGCGGTACTGGTGGGAATCAATGATTGTAATTTTGAACATATTTGGAATACCATTTAAGAGAAATATTTACTCAATCTTAGCGTAAATTTTGATCGCTAGAACATTTTCGTTCATATTTATATATGTATAATTAAGAGAAACAATAAGGCTGACAAGGTACAAGGTTGACATATTCAAATTTACTGGCTGGCTGTGACCAATTATAAACTAAACAATATTTCAGAGTCCTGGACTATTTGTTAGTGGAACCTGCCAGGGAACCAAAACCTCTTCAAGTCTTCTTTGGTGATCATCCATACCAACTCTAAATCTATCTGAATGGTAGGCAATTGTTATGCCAGAATAAAGGTTATTTGGGTACACTCCCTCTATCCAACCGACTAATTGCGGAGGGCCCGCGGCACTACGATCATAAACTACTTTAGCTATCATTTTAATGTAATTATATGTAATAGCGTATTAAAAAAACGATGTAAACTTACTGATGTAAAGCAATTTTCAATTTTCAAGCTTAGTTTTATTTGGCTGCGTACTTTCACTCCTTTCCATAGACATTTTTTTATTATTATTATGAAAAACAAGAGAACTTACCAATTTTTACTTTTTAAGCATGTAAGAAAGCCTTAACAACACATTAAAGAACAAATTGCAATAAAAAAACCAATACATTAATTAGTTTTTCACTTTTTTAATTTTGCACAAAACACTTTAAAAAAACAACCAAAGTCAGACTACAAATTTCCTTTAAATTAAAATGGCGTTTTGAGTGGAAATATTTTTCATAAGTGAACGTAGTCTAAATTTACCCCTATTAAACTACTACTACTCCACACAATAATTAATTAAATCCATGTCAAGAGATTTTTTTGTTGAGAAATTTTTTAATGTTTTTATTAAAAGTTGTTTTTTATTAATTCTAATTAGCTTTACAACATTATCTATGGCTTTTAAACCAGAGGTATTATTCAGTTTTTTGTTCATTCCCTTAATACAGTATTTGCCGACGATTGTCATTATTTTTGAGGTTATGACCTTTAACCCATTATTTCTCTGCTTATTTACCTATTTGGTTGAACAATTAATTTATTCTTTGAATTGAAAAACGCAAAAATGAAATACATTAATTTGATTGACGAACAATATTTCAGAACTTCCCCGTGCTAAAAAATGATAATTTACTACGAGCTGCTCGTGGTGAATCCGTTGATCGGGTACCGGTTTGGGTCATGAGACAAGCCGGCAGATATTTACCAGAATTTCAGGTAATCAAATTAATCCATAGTGTTGCTCTTGTTTTGTACACATAACACAAAGTTATTTTATTAGGAAGTTAGAAAAATTCACGATTTTTTCACCATCTGCCGAACTCCCGAACTTGCTTGCGAGGTAACAATGCAGCCACTACGTCGTTTCGACTTAGACGCTTCAATTATATTTTCAGATATATTGGTAATACCTCAAGCGATCGGTATGACCGTTGAAATGCATCCGGGTAAGGTAATTAGTTCTGCATTGATTATTTACAATTAAGATATTATCGCTACCGTCAATAGGGTCCAGTTTTTCCAGAACCACTTGTAAATCCATCGGATCTTTCAAAATTAACGGTTGATGGTGCAGTGTCAAGATTAACATACGTTGGCGATGCAATTACAATGATGAGACATCTGCTTGAGGGAAAAGTTCCTCTCATTGGATTTACTGGAGCACCGGTAAGAGCACAAAAAGGGAGAAAAAGTTTCAAAACAATCGCTAAATTTGACATATTATAACATTTAGTGGACTCTAATGGGATATATGATTGAAGGAGGTGGCAGCAAGACTATGTCAAAAGCAAAAGCTTGGTTAGCTGATTATCCCGAGGATAGCAAAAACTTATTGAAAACATTAACGTCTGTGATTGTAGATTATTTTGAAATGCAGGTAAATTTCATTCATTTCATTGTTCTTTGGTCTGTGATAAACTTTCTCAATGTCTTCAGGTTAAGGCTGGAGCACAAATGCTTCAAGTGTTCGAATCAAGTGCCGATTATATAAGCAAAGAAGAATTTGCGTTGGTATCGTTGCCATATTGCAAACAAATACGTGATCAACTTCATAACCGGCTTAACAGGCAAAATATTCAGCCCGTTCCGATGGTTATGTATGCTAAAGGTGGTGGACACTCCCTAAAAGAACAATCCGAATTAGGTTATGAAGTCATTGGATTGGATTGGACCATTGATCCGTTGGAAGCGAGAAAAATTGTCGGTGAAAATGTAACACTGCAAGGCAATTTAGATCCACAGGATATGTATAAATCACCGGTAGGAATTTATTCCCCAACTAATGTGATTCCTGTTATGATGGTTTATGTTATAGGAGGAGCTGAAACAGCTGACAACAGCTATGGTTAAAAAATTTGGAAAAACCAGGTACATTGCAAATTTGGGTCATGGAATTACTCCACTAACGCCAATCGAAAGTATGACCATATTTGTGGATACTGTGCATTCGACCTTGGAAAAGTAAGAAATATTTTTGGGGGTTGGGAACAATATTTTTTAATTTTTTTTTATATTAATATGGGAAAGACTTTTTGTATGTGTGTAGGAAGCTTATCAAATTTATAGAAATCAAATGATTGTTAATAGTCAATATTTAGTTTTTATTTGCCAGAAGTCCAGTTCCGGCCATTTCCCGGTACTATTTAACAATTGCTTCAATCAACATAAGACCATGACCGGGTACAATTAACGATACAAATTCCGAATTAATGATAACCGAACGGATGATCGATATTTCTTGACCACGTGGTATCGTTGTGGCACCCAGAAATTTCATAAAATTCGTTATGCCCGTATATTTGTAGACCACCAATGGTACGGCCGTATTTGTTGTAAGAACATACAAAACCAAATCGTTTGTCGAAAGTACGGACAGTTCCACTTGAATTGAAATGTCAGCGGCAATACTTTGAATATGAGTGAATTTGGAATTTGTTGATCTGCAGAGAATATAAATATTTAGATATTATGGAAATTTATTCATTCATTGGCTAGCGCAATTACCTATATATTTCAATTGATCCGGCACGTACAGAATTCTCAACAAATTGAGAACATGCTGCTATATAGTGATTGCCATCATAATAACTGATTGCTATGTGATGTGTAGGATGGGTCGTACGAATTATTTGACCTTGAACAAAATTAAGCAAATCATCCACCAGCCAAACATTTATTTTTCCATCAATATCCAACAGAATCAATTGATTTGTATCTTGATCACCTACACTGAATTGAACTTGCTTCAATGGTGGCGTTAATAATTCTTTGATTCGGCCAAAATTCAATGTTCCTTGGTCATTGTACGCACAACTGATGATCACATTTTTGTTGGTTGGTGAAAAGGCGGCAAAACAACTTTTCGATTGGATGACAATTGGCGCTACTTGTCTCGTCACATTACTGGTAATTTCGAAGAGATTTGTAAATTTATTATTGAGAAATGTCAAAAATGTGTGCTTGAAGAGACCGGTAAATTTATGTTCGGTTTCGATGATTAGAAAATCTTTATTGTAGAAGGACATTTTCGTAATGTCGACAATGTCCATGTCTTTGGGATGAAGAGCAAATAAATCTGAAATGAAAAATTTATTTAATAAAAATCCATGTCGAATGGTCTAAGTGTAAATAGGCGAGAACCAGATCCAGTACACAGATCAATGAAGCTACTAACACCCCACAGGGAATGTCCAGATTTTCGAAATGTCACTAAAAGGCACTGAGCTGTAGTAACACTCTTGGGTCATTTCATTATTAATGACATCACTTCTGCTTACGCCGCTGCAGGAAAATGCGACTTTCGAGTCCTGATACAAATATAAAGTGGTGCAAAGCTGACCAGCACCTCTCTATAGTTATTGAAATAGAGATTCGGGGGGTGGAACTACAAAATACTGTCAGTGGATAGTGTCAAGGACTTTTCAGTAAATTGGCAAAGGGACAATATTTCAAGTCAACAACAACTTACCATCATCCAGAACAATTTGATGCATCTTTGGATCCCATTTGTAGAAATTAATAACGCCATAATTTTTAGCTTTACTATAAATGACGAAAATATCCTTCACTACATCCTTCTGTGTAATTTTAAGCGTCAAAATTTGCCTAATATCACCAGCCAACGTTTGAATGACTTTGTATGAATCAAGATAACGATTTTTATCTAAGAAAATATTCATAAAATTAGAAACAATTAGATTCAACGGGAATAATTCCAAAAAAAAGGATTACTTTGTAATTTGCCCACCAAATTTTGTCCAACCATATTCAACTGTTCCAAATGGTCTGTATAGTTTGCCGTGTATTGATTTAACTGGAGTTGCAGTAGCACACCGCCCATTTGTACACCATTAAAATCGGATGAACACTGAAGATTGTTAACGTTTAACGGTTCCACAAACACTAATTTTGTATATATTTTAGCATCAGCATCATCTTTGTACGCCAAATTGTGATAAAACTCATCGAATGGCTTTCCATTGATCGATTGAAGGTGGACATTTTGAAAGGATAACGGAACAATTTTGTTATCCTTCAGATATTTATTGACAATAAAAATGTTGCCATTAAGTTCTTGTTCGACACTTTTCAACAACACCGAATCACGAGTAAGTGTCATATTGTTGACCAGACCAAAAACTCTGTGTGGAAAATTTTCCTGATACATTTCAGATTGAATTGAATTGAATTGACGTCATTTACCTAATGTTACTATAAAATACTGGATTTTCCATAATTGTTGTACCTTGTATTGTATAATTTGCATGGGTCAACGTTGATTTGGCAATCCATTCGGATACATCAACATCTTGAATTGTACATCCATTGCCACAGTGAAGATTTTTAACATTTAGTGCGTGCAATTGTTTTGTGGCTGTAACATTATTAATTGGGGCACTGTATCTCATCATGTCTAGATTTAGATCAAGTCCATTGATAAGTGTTGACTTTAGATCATCTTGAATGACGACTTTATATATAGACCATTGACCTCGTATTTCTTGATTGACATTCTTCTTTAGTACGTATTTACTAAAGTTCTCGATGTCTATACCATTTGGGCTGGAAAATGATTGATATTATTAGTTATTAAGTATTATGAGAGAATAGTATTTGATGCATTAACTATTATAAGGAAGAATGAACCGTTGCAGTATCCAGATATTTGAAATCCGCTAGGACAATATTTTATTTTCGATTCCCCAGTAGATAGAAATACAAATTCTAAACACCAATAAACATTGGATGTTGCCATCGAGTGATTCTAGGACGTAAACCCGTCCGTTCTGAAATATTTCATCAAAAAAATCGATACAAACTTTGTGCTACAATCCGAACTATGTCCTCGGCACAATTCTCTCAGAAATCAACGAAGAAAAACAGAAACTCCATAGAAGTACTAGAACGACACTAGCCCAACTTAGATTTGATAGATGTAAGACTACTAAATAGTTATAATGTATAGAATTGATCACGGTTATAAAAAAAATCCAAACTTCTGAATAAACCATAGAATGGTTACTGATTGTACGAATTTTGTTTTCGAACATATCTCACATTCGGGCCGCAAATAATATAAAGTTCGGCTGGGATGCATACACATCAACAAGTCTTTTATTAATCACAACATTTTGTCAATTGGCATTATCTCAGTAATATATAGAAAAAATTTAATTCATATTAACGTGCTTTTTGGACTAGACAGAAAAAGAAACAGAAAGTTAAATTAGGTAATTTAGGTGTGCTTGTCTAGAATGTTCTATCTATATTAATGGAAAAACGTATAGGTATATAGTCCATCGAATTCATTAAGTTTACCATTACCATTGTTATTTTGCTTTGTTTACTCGTTTTTTTTTTCTCGGTGGATCATCACTTTGAATTCCACTTTGTGTAGGCGACAGGAAAAATTCCTTTTCTTTTATTAATTATTAGTAATTTTCCTCAACTGCATTTAATTTTTTTTTCAACACTTCAGATCGTCTATCGATAGCATTGTTGGTGTTTTAGCTTTGAGACGGAATTTCCCACCAATCATTAACCGTTTCATAGACAACTTTCAATGGTGTTCTCGAATCATATTCTCGATCTTTTAAATCACACATCAATATAAATCCTTAAAATGTTCCATCGCATCAGTCTACAGAATAACTACTGACTAAGAGATCTCTGTTTATTCTTATTAATCTTAGTTTTACCTTAAACTTTTTGGATACTTAATATATCCATCCAATTGAACTTTTTCAGCTTCGACAATATTTTGAAACATAACATTGCCACCGAATTCGATGGACGAACGAATATCCTGTGGTTTGGTTAAACTAAAATAGTTTTCCCTTAAATATTGCAAATCCATTTCGTTCAAATTACCCTAAAAATATATAAAACAAGAAAAAAATTAGATTTGAAATAAGATTATCATAGAGACCATTACATCTAATGAAATTGGCCCATTAAAATGTCCATCGAGGATGACCAAATTTCCAGATAATGTTGTATTTTGATGAGTTAACCAGGCAGAATCGTATAATATTTTTAAATCGTTTCCATTTAGGGTTCGTATAATTGGTACTGAATTAAAGCTGACATTTCCTACCAAACATTCATTAAGTGGTTGTTCCGTTTCTTATAATATACTATTTTACCTAATATAATTAAATCATTGACACTACCAACTGACGAAATTAAATCACAGGCCTTATTCAAATCGACGCCATTGATTGTTTGGTCAATATTTAATGTAGTAGCGGTAAGATCTCGTTCAATCGAAATGTGATTTGGAAGTTCTTGACGAAAAGCAGCTTCTTTGAATATGACATCATTGGGAAATTTTATACCCGAAATTAGCCCATTCAAAGTTATTGGTTGTTGGAAGTTTACATGATCTTTAAAGTGTTTTTTTGTAAATACATTCTACATGACTGCATCTCAATCTATGCGTTAGGAAAACTTACCAAAGGTGACCTTTTTCCAACTAACTGAATCATTCAACCAGATTGTATTCTCGGCAAGATTATTCATTTCAAAATTATTAAGTTTTCCATTTAGATGAATATTTTCATCAACGTGAACACTGCTAATCGTTTGTAGTTCCGTAAATGTCTGCAAAAATTCAAATTTTATTACAACATTTTGAGACTTTGTCTATTTCAAACCTGATCTCCTTCATTTAACATCCACTGCTTACCAAATTCGGCACTTTCTATTGAATTAATTCTATCGGTAAAGACCAAATTTGTGACTTCAATATTTTTATCAAATGTTATCGGTCCGGCTAATTCAATGGTATTTTTAACTCGATCGACTCTTGCAATCAAAGAATCGATAGTGCCCATTCCAAATAGATTTCCCTTTACAACAAGATTTTCTATGGAAACGTTGCCCGTAAAATATTTATTACTCAATATATGAATATTATCCTGTGTGAACAGAGCGCTATCTTTAACAATTTCACTCAAATCATGTCCGCAAATATTTTTTTCGATGTGCAAATTTTTGATTTCCACATCATCTTTAACCAGTAAATTGCCATTGATTGTAATGTCACCCGAAAAAACTTGATCGTCGGCGGTTAGAAAACTCGAATATTCATGACCCCACAGTTTGGCCGACAGAGAGGTGCATTTATTTGCAACAATTTTCTTAAAATGAATTTTCCCATCGACATATTGATCGCCAGACTTTTTCAGCACTGATTTATTCAATTCCTCCAAATTCACATGATTGATATTGGACGCCTCAAAAAATCCATTGGCAATATGCAAATCACCGTGAAACGTTTTCTCGCCCAATATTGTCTGGATTTCGTCGGTGTTTGTCTTTATAAATTTCGTTGCATCAATGTTATTGACCGACGCACATTTTATGCTCTTCGTTCGGATTGGCTGCGTAAATGCCGGTATTAAATCAATGACGGCCGTATCTTTGTGAATTCCATGCTTATGTAATTGATGTACGTTAAATGTACCGGTGGGTCCGTAAATATTGTCAGCTCGGAGAAATTGTTTGATGGTAACGTCGCCACTTATTTCGTAGTCACCTGAAAACCAAGTAATTGATTATTGTTGAATGTCAATCTTCAAAGATTCTAGATTCAGATTTAGAAGAAATGGTTCTACGATAATTGCCCGAAAATATAATTCCCTAAAAACACAATTTTCCGGCGATTTTTAACCCAATCTAACCCGGGGATCGTTACAAAAATATATTGAATTGTTTTTTTCAATCAATTGTCGTTTTCGGGGGAATTGTCGTGCTACCATAAAAAATGTAATATACTAAATTAGTAGTTATACTAAGGATTAGAATTTAAAATTAAATTTAGGATCCAATAGTCATCAGTGAAAGGATCACTTACCTTCTAAGACAATTTCATCGGAAATCGAAACAATCGGATTAATTTGCTCCAAACTGGAACTTTTTATTTTTCCCTGCAACACTATCGGTCGCAACAGTTTGACGTTTTCAAATTCTTTTTTAGCTCGAATAATTTGCACATCTTTCGATTTTTTAAGTAAAGCATCAAATTTCCCGTCTTTAACATTAATATTATTAATGCGATTGGCCACATACAGATCGTTAATAGCGATCGACGAGGCAAATCGAACATTATCGACAATTTTGTATGTTCCATTTTTAATTTGAACAATATCGTCAATTTGTCGTCCCGATAGAAATGTTGCTTGTTCAACGCTCTCCGCCCGTACACGATCAACATTAAAAACGGCATTGAGTTCTTGATCGCCGGTAATTTTCAGCGCAAATGTATTTATTGTCTCCAAATCTAATCCATTAATAAAACCATCAACGATTAAATTGTCAACGGCAATCTCTTCAATGTGGTCTGACAGTTTTGTATGAACAACATTTTCATTTGCCGATCCGACCGCATGTTGATCGAAATCGTGATTTTTTTTACCAATCAATTGTTTGTAATTTTCTTGATTATCCACAATAATCTTTTCAGCTGTTAAATGATTCACCACTAAATCCTTGTTTGAAAATACTAAACTCTCGATCGGATGACCATTTAGAAATTTTATAGTCAATTCATCTTCAATGTAGATCGTATCAGCATTAACGATTGACGGATCCAATGCCAACTTTTCACTGTCAGAAGCTAGTTGAGCATGTGCCATTATGATGTCCTCTTCATTTTCGAATTCATCATTGTATTGTTGTTCATCATATGTATCAATTCTGTTTGTATTGGTGTCGATTGGTCTTATTGTTGTTGTTGTTATATTGTCTCCTTCCAGAATTTCTAAACGCTGTAGTATTTGTTGACTGAGATTAAATCCTCGATTTAGGCTATCTGCTAATTGTTCATCAATTATTCCGGCCGGTGTTTTAAGCTGAAAGATTTTTTATTATTTCTTGATGATTGATGGAGGTGGAAATGAAAACCGAATTTTACTCACCCATTTTGTTGTTACAGTATCGATTGCAGCATTGGCAAATGTTATGGTGCCGCCAAGATTTATTTCACGATCCGTGCTAGTAGGTGCATTCTAAAATATGTAATGTTTCTTGCCGTTAGTATAGTCTAAAACAGCGATTCTTAACCTATAGGTCTCGACTCAATTTGGGGTCGCGAGAATTTTAAAAAGGATCGCGTAAAATTTTCAAATATTTGAGTAATTTTTTTTTAATAAATACTTCCAAATTTATTTATTGAAGTTCTAGAGTCTAGACTGAAATGCTAACTGCATTAACCGCACTAGACTACGTTCGTTAATTCGCAATGGCGCTTATTTTGTCGTTCGTATATTCGCAATTTGATATAAAATCGCAATCCTTCGCAGCGCAACCATCGTTAGTTTATTCATTGCGATTGCCAGTTTCATCGCAATTTTGCGCAGAGATCAAAACTATAGACACAATTGCACTGCGAAAGCGATATATATTGACGTTGACATTTGTCAAATTGAGATTTCATTCATAGACCAAAACATTTCACGACCTATCGTTATTACAATTTTGGTCTTTTAATGTGTTATGTTCATATGAAGGAACATGAATGGGGTCGCATTAAATCCTCACCATAAAATTGGGGTCGTGGTGCAAAAAAGATTAAGAACCGCTGGTCTAAAATCTAAAAGATACTGTAACGACTACCCATATATTTTTTTTAATTATAATAATCACTAAACTAAATTGTGAGTTTGCGTTCGGGTTTTTCGAAGTATCGCTTAGATCAAATTTGACTTTACACACACGGACCAATTATATGTATAGAGTACACAAGGCAAAATGATGATCAAAGCCAGATTTCCACTAGCAGAATAAGCCCAAATATTCAAAATGGAGGGGAAAAAGGCTGGAACCCGCTCTGGCTGGTTGTTCTGCTTTGTGGTGTGCGCGCAATAAATTACAAAAATCAGTGTCGAATATTGTGTAAAGGATTAATTGGTAAGCGACTCTCCGCCAAATAGCCAAGTAGCTATTAACGTAACTTACAATTATTTTGTTTTGATTTAATAAACAAACGAATTTTGCCACTGTAAAGCGCATGTTTTATTAAAGTCCGCTTAACGAATCCGCTCTTCCAACGTAAAAATTCGTTTGAATTTTAAGTTTAAATCTGATTCATTATTTCAATTCAAACCCATCCAATGTTTTTTTAAAGGCCTGTACCCGAGATAAGCACGAACTATGTACAAATAACATCAACTTTATATACCTCCAGCTCTGCAATAAGATCGTCAAAATTTTGCTCCGTTACTCTTGACATAGTCTCTTCACACCATTCATCATTATCATAATCATTTGTCTGCTTCAGAATTGTTTCTCCTTTAAGTGTATACCGAGGTAGAAAAATATTTGTTGCTTCTGCCAACATATTCTTGTTCGCTACCACTATTTTTGGAAAATTTCAAGATCATAAAAAATAATAGATTTCCAATTTTTAATCATTCATACCGATTACTGTCGAATTATTCATCGAAAATGTCCTCAAATTGGAAACACCTTTGCCCAAAGCACCGCCAGTAAATTGAACCGGAGATTCGGAAAATGTCCAACCATCGTACTGTAGAGCTTTTGTTGCCTGATATTTGCATGATATAAGTAAAGTAAATGCACCATTTGGACTCTGAAAAAAAAAATTCATTGTAATCAGCGTTAATAGCTATTAGGAGAATACTCTTACCATAACCGGTAAAAATTGTGTTACATTGTAGAGGAGAATGGTTTGAAATGGTGTAAAATACTCATTGACATATTTGTAAATAATCGACTGAGTCTCATAGTTACTTTGGCCATTTATCGATTTCTCAAAGGAATTGGCGACAACCAGAAAATGTTGTCGATTTCCATTCACATCAACATGAAAATATTTCAGATCAACGGCAGCGTGTGTTTGAATTCTTTGGAAAAGTCGAAATTTCTCTGTTTCCACATTAAATTTGTAGATGAACGAAAATGTTTCAATGTTGTCTGGAAAGATTCCAAATAAATTTCTATAGAGAAAGTCAATTCGAAATGATTGTCGCTCTTATATCAATTACCGTGTTGATCTTTGTTGTTGGCAATTGCTATAAATATATCGGAACCAATAAAAAATGGTTCAATTCGCATAGCATTTGTGCAGGGCAATTCATCGAGTAGATTAAAATGGTGACCAGTCCATTTGTATATGGGGCAATTTTGGTGTTCTTCGTTGTGATTTAGAAATGTTTGAACTAAATATAGGTAATGGCCATATTTCCTGTAAACAAATCGATTCTCTGTTGGTTTATTTGGTTTATTGATAGATTTATGATGAGATGAAGTTATTTCCTCCATATAATAAATGTAATAGTTAATCCTTCCCTACATATTGGTTTGCTCCAGGGCAGTCTTAGTCATAGAGTAAACATTTTTAATTATTTCGGAATATTTTCAATCGACACATAATCTGTGATATTAACTCACAAAATCAGTTTTTTCTTTCATTAATTATCAATCCGAAATCTAACCTGGGAGCTAGTCTAACCACTAAGCTACCAGTAAATATTTCTCACTTTAGCCGAATAAAACCTTCAAATGTCTTGCCAAAAAAAAAACAGACCGGAAGAAAACCAGAAACCGCAAACAAAACTGGAAGCTGAAACGGAAATGGGAACCAGAAAAGTAAGTGGAAACCGGAAATATCAGCGGTTGTTACATTAGATACTACTACTAATCCTTGAAGATCTACTCTTAACAATTTTTTGACCTCGCAGGCAAATATAAAACTATTTGGATTGTTTAGAATATTTTTCTGTGGCTCCTAAATATTTTCAGCTTTAATTTGCGTGTAATTTCGAGGCTAAATTCCTAAATTCTACATAAAACCAAAGCTTCCACTTTATATATTTAGTATAGTATGGAAGCAAAAAAGTGAGTCTTACCTCAAATACACTTTATGCTGATTGGGTGCCGTAAAATATTGTACAATTTCCACCGAATTCTCGGAAACTTCAAAGACGGGCGAACCTTTTGCAGCACTGTAGGTAACATTTGGTATAAAATTAGCAATTGCCACATAGGCCAAATTTCCCATCGATTGACAATCCAAACTTGTTCCCGATGATGTTTTATGGGAATAAATTTCTTTGAATTTATCATTCTGAAAATTTCACATAATTAAAAAAAAAAAAAAATGTGGAGCCATCGATTATACCCCAATATTCTTGTATATCGATACCACTGTAGTATTTTCGATGAACTGTTCTTGATAATGCAGACTAGCTGCGAATAGCACATGATTAACATTGAACAAACAAATATCCTCGGGAAAATTCACTGGAACCGTTCCATTTTCATCAAAACCGCTTAGTTTCATGTTGCCTTGAAAAAAAGAAAGAATAATTTTTTTTTTTAATATAAATAAACAAAATAAAATCTAATTCTAGAATGGATGACCGTGAAAAACTAAACGATATACTGAAAAAATGTCTCCAAAAACAAATCGATGAACTGGACATGTTACAGTCGATATTCTGTAATCCGGGTGAAATCAAAATAAGCGATTACAGTGTTCAGGCGGATTTTAATCAATATCTCGAAAATAACTCAATCGACTTAACCAGCCAATTAGAATATACAATTCGTTTACAATTGAACGGTGCTATTATTGATATTAGATTTGAGCTACCCCATCTCTATCCATTGATTGAATCACCAAATATAACAGTTCGATCGTCTGCCTATAGTAAAACGATTGAGAGTAGAATTAAAAAGAGACTAAATGAATTTATTCCGACACTCGATAGTTCGGAAGTTTATAATTATGAAATAATCACTTGGATTAAGGATAATATTGACAGTTTAACAAGCAACACTAGTTCCAGCGTTAGTGATGTTGATGTACAACAACAACAACAACAACAACAAGAACATCAACAAGAACAGACAGAACAAGAACAACAACAAGATGAAATCGATGATCATATTTTGGTGGAGCGACTGTGGATATATTCGCATCATATTAAATGTAAAACAAAACGACAGGAAATTGTTAAGCATGCCCGACAACTTGACTTAAGTGGATTTTTGTTGTCCGGTAAGCCAGGTATTATTTGTGTCGAAGGATTAAAGGAACAAACACAGGAATTTTGGAAAATTATACGGACATGGAGTTGGTATAAGATTACAATTCGACAAAATGAGATGTTCATTATTAGCGTAAATGAATTGGATTTGTTTAGAAGATTTATTGGATTTCGGGAGGAATTGTTTACTGATATTGGAGTTGAGGATGATGATAGGGAAGTTAGAATGAGTATGAGTCTTTTTATAAAATATTTAGAATTGCACAATTGCAGTTATATTAAAAAGGATTTGTTTGGCTTTGACTAGAAAGGGTCAGGATTTGATTAATGTTTATAAATGTCTAACTTACATACATTATGGAAACAATTCGAATTTATTAGATTATAAGGAACTTAGTATTAGAAATAAATCTATTAACATGTCAGCCATGTTGTTTTAATTCAAGTAATTATCGATGTTTAATAAACTAATAGTTCCGATTCCGACGATTCTACGACTTTTAAAATTCCATTTCCTACTCCTTATTTGGCATAAATATTCTTCGTTTTTTCCAGATCTGCGCACAGTCAGTCAATTGATAAAGCAGTTCGTTCAGAAAATGTTCACATTTTAGGTTTCTAGTAATTTATGGAGATCTAGATTTCTGTTTGTTTGAAATCGGCTACGCACATTAAATTCTGTTTATCCACCTCTCTTGGTTATTACACTTTAAAGATAATCGCCAAATTGGAAAAATTGCTCAAAATAAATTTAAAAAAAAATGGAGTTTCTCTGCATAACAAAATTATAATATTTTTAATTCAAATATAACAATCAAACAACCGTAATCCGATTAATAATAAAAATGTGGTGACCGAAAATGATCAATATAATTAAAATAATGATCGTCATCAAAATCGGCAAGAAATCTTGATGGAATTTCATTGGCCACCATTTTATTTGGACTTTGTACCGATGACGTAGCAACTTGTGCTGTAACTATTGATGGCATCGATGATCTTGGTTGTTGACCCACTGCAAGCACATTGAATCGTCCCGATAGTGTTCGACCGGCATACGGTGATCGTTGCGATGATGCACAGGCAATTGATAAAATCAAAATAATACTCAATATTTGATGGTTTCCTAATTTCTGTTACAATTAATTACAATTATTGTTTTGTTTAACAAACATAAAAAAAAGCCACTGACCGCCATTTTTATTTGATAATCCACAATTGTTTGAATATTCTCCTAACCAATCTGTTTGAAACTAAAAACTGCACTAAGCCGGGTTTATAATTACCTTTTTTTAAATAAAAAGTAAAAACAGAAAAACAAACAAACAAAAAAAAACGAATTTTTCTCAGATATCTTAAGACCGCGTAGCGTAAATGATCATAATGGGAAATTTAGATATTAAAAAACTGGAAATTAAAATGAATCAAAAATTTGGTTATGTCGCACGGATTTATACGGAAATATTTTTAAAGATGCATAATTATTTACTATTACCTAATTTCATTATTTGAGACAAAAAATCCCATAACAATTAATAAGAAGAATGATGATATGTAGGTGTGGGTGTGTGGGTGTGTGTCGTATATAGATATATATTGTACCTGGGTAAAAAAAATACTGTTATTGTCCGATTAATCATCGCTGTGTTGTTTAGTATGCATATAGACAATGGACTAATGTAGTAGAAATAGTAAGTGTCTAGGAAGGCCCAGATTAAAAATATCACAAATACAACTATAAAGGAATGAATTTTTATACAAGTGTAGTGACCTAACTAATAGTTAATATAGGAGTATTAGTTATGACCCTGCACTATCTAAGGCTGATAAGGTGTTTGGCCAAACAACTCGTTTATCCATAATCATGAATGAGTGTTGTCGATTGCCAATATGTTCAATGTGCAAAGTGCATTGTGGGTTGTTTATCTGTATATATGTATAATTTGATGCAGATAAGTGATGACACACACAATTGCTGCTAAACGAAACATGCTTACCCAAAAACAGAGATTTCCTTCTGATGTAAGAGAAAATTGGTTAGTAGTAATAGATTAGAATTTAAATTGTAACAATTGCAGTGAAAATAAATGTGTTCCCAAATAAATATTCTAATTTTGAATATCCACAAGGAACTACAACATAGAAATTTTATTTGACAAAAAATGTGTCGAACATTCAAGAGATCATATGGAGAGAAATAGAAAAGAGACCCGAGGACGAGAAAGAATGTAAGGTAAATCGATTTGACGAATAAGTTACATGTGGTCGTCGCACTTCCTGAAGTATATATTCCGGAAAAAGAGAGAAACCAGAGCCGCACTGAAACGCACGAATAAATATTAACCATACACTAACGTATGGTTAGCAAGATATATTTGAACTCAAAATTCGCTCGATACAGTTAAATTTCTGACCGCATCATGACCATCATGACACGTTCTTCTTGTGTAGCGAAAGAGAGAAATTTCTTAATTTACATACATACCCGACAAGTCCTATAAACGTGATCATTAAAAAAAAAACATGTGTTCACAATGTGTCTGTACTAGAACGTTATCTTATGTTTCTAGAATTTCGAACTAAACTCACCTTTTTGTAAATGATTTTTTACATCTCTTGGCCATCTTGTCTTAGCACTATCTCTGTGCCATACCGAATCTGATAATTTTATATTATTTACAAAATCATTAAACTTTCTTGTAATGTCCACCTCAATATTATCCTTTTCTAAGATATTTTCATAGTCGGCCTTCACATTTTTAACAAATATTTTATATAAATACTGAATATCATTGGAACCACCACTCACACTGCTTAAAATGAAAATTATTAACAAATATTTTTGGAACATTATGGGGCGACAATAATGTTCCCTGCAAGAATTGCACAGTACAACTAAAATGTTTTTTTTTATTATTTTAATAAAAATGAATTTTTAAGTAACGGATTTTTTAATTGTCGAACATTGTTCATTTGTTTAATGATTTTTACCGGTGGATGGTGTTACTGTAAAATATCCTTTTAAATTAGCTAGATAGTAAACAATAAAAATATTTATCATAAAATAATTTAAAAAAAAACAATAATGAGCTTTGTGTGTAGGTAGGTACTTGGATGGTGTAGGTATCAACATAAATCGTAAGAGGTGTTCATGAACAAAGAATTTCGATTATATGATCAAAAAAAGCTGAAAAAGTGAAGGCAACTTACAGTACGTAACAAAAGTATATCTACCCCTCATGGCAAAATATAATTAGTCTAATAAATGACAACCAATCAAT